>SJYA01006394.1:0-21468 GCA_006410615.1 Neotragus moschatus
CAACCACCTGATAATTCAGTGAAAGATGTCAGATTTCCCTGCTAGACCCTATGTCTTTGAGGGATGAACCTCATGGTCTGTCTGGCCCATTTCTTTTTTTTTAAACTGACCTCTAATATGCAGATCTGTGCCTGCTTTTATTATTATTATTAAGTTACATTTTGTATACCATACAATTCACCCAGTGTCCTTGAGGGATGAACCTCATGGTCTGTCTGGCTCATTTCTTTTGTCTTTTTAAACTGATCTCTAATATGCAGATCTGTGCCTGCTTTTATTATTATTATTATCATTTATTATTATTATTACATTTTATATACCATACAATTAACTTGCTTTACTTGCACAATTCAATGATTTTTGGTATATTTACAGAGTTGTGTAACTATCACAGAGGGATTTGAGGTGGGGAAGTTTGGAAAAAGCACACATCAAGTGGGATCTTAGTTCCCCAACTAGGAATCAGNTTATTATTATTATTACATTTTATATACCATACAATTAACTTGCTTTACTTGCACAATTCAATGATTTTTGGTATATTTACAGAGTTGTGTAACTATCACAGAGGGATTTGAGGTGGGGAAGTTTGGAAAAAGCACACATCAAGTGGGATCTTAGTTCCCCAACTAGGAATCAGTCCGTTCCTCCTTCATTGGAAGTGCAGGGTCTTAACCACTATACTGCCAGAGAAATCCCAGTTCCACTCATCTTTTTGTTTCCAGTGCCCAGAAAACCTAGGGAACAGTGAGCGTTCACTATGGACAAGCTTTCTATCTCAGGGCTTTGGGATCAGTGAAGGGGCTAGGGTGTCCTCCAAAATGTCCAAGGAATAAGTCTGAACTATCAGGTTTTAACAAATGTAAGGATTGTTCCTCAAGGAGAACCCAAAACAGAGTGAGGGGGAAGAGAAGCATTTCCCTTTAGGATAGAGAGAGTGTAACCGGGCAGGACCCTGTGGGGTTTTCCCCGGACAGGTCCTTCCCTATACACTCTGCTTCAGCTTCTCTCTGAAGAACCTAGACAACATCTGATACACATTTCCTGAGTGATTTTGTTGTTGTTGTTGTTCAGTCGCTCAGTCGTGTCCAATTCTTTGGGACCCCATGGACTGCAGCATGCCAGGCTTCCCTGTTCTCCACTATCTCCCAGAGTTTACTCNCTCTGCTTCAGCTTCTCTCTGAAGAACCTAGACAACATCTGATGCACATTTCCTGAGTGATTTTGTTGTTGTTGTTGTTCAGTCGCTCAGTCGTGTCCAATTCTTTGGGACCCCATGGACTGCAGCATGCCAGGCTTCTCTGTTCTCCACTATCTCCCAGAGTTTACTCAAATTCAAGTCCATTGAGTTGGTGATGCCCATCTCATCCTCTGCCACCCCTTTCTGTTTTTGCCTTCAATCTTTCCCAGCATCAGGATCTTTTCCAATGAATCGGCTTTTCCCATCAGGTGGCCAAAGTATTGGAGTTTCATCTCAGCATCAGTTCTTCCAATGAATATACAGGGTTGACTTCCTTTAGAATTGACTGGTTCAGTGTCTTTGCAGTCCAAGGGACTCTCGAGTCTTCCCCAACACCACAACTTGAAAGCATTGATTCTTTGGTGCTTAACATTCTTTGTGATCCAGTTTTCCTTAATTAATTTTAATCTTTTCATGTTCAAACTACCTGCACTTTACTCCAACCTCACTCCTCTCCTCGCATCCTTGGAGCAGTTTCCTCAGGATTACTTGAAATGCTGTCTCTTGGGCTTGAAGTCCTAAAAATTCCCACTGAATGAATGAAACATAACTCTCAACTTTTAGGTTGTAAATACTTTTTAAGTTGACAGGAGACACCAGCACTCACAATCTTGTGCCCATGAGCTCTGAGCATCAGTTTTCTTATGTGCAAAATGAGCTCTCACTAGGTTCTGAATTCCTTTGGGTGTGATTGGGGGAGGAAAGGAACAGGCCAAGCTGACTCCATCTTGAAAAAGAAGGAAACTCCATATAGCACTCTCAGTGAGCTTTGGACTATGTCCCTGGTAGACATGGGGATAACAAACCTACAGCTGAACTGGCCTCCCGGACTGATAAACACCGGATTCCATACCAAGATTTCCCATTGCCAAAAAGAATGTAATAATCCCCTATGTAAACAGTCACCTTTGTAATCTTTATGGCACCCATTGGTGTTGGCTACAGTATATAACCAGCTGACCCTTCTGATTATGAATCATGGCTGTAACCTGATTGTATCTCCCTTTAACACTTTCCAGGCTAGGTTTAAGGAATTTGAGGATGTGGGCTTGAGCAGTACACTTAAGGTATATAAGGTTTTTAGAAAAGTCAGTCGGGGTCCTTGGCTAAGAGGAGACTCTGCCCTGGGATTGCTGGTGTAATAAACTTCACTCCATTATCTGCATTGTTCTACCAAGTGAGTTTGTTTCCCAGAATGCATGGCTGCAACATGATGAGAATCAAATTGTAGTCCCAGGAATAAGGGCAGGACGGGCAGGTTCAAGTTTCCCACTTAACTTCTTGCATTTATTAAAACTCACTCACAAGACTTACCTGGCTGTCCAGTGGTTAAGACTCAGTGCCAGTTCAATCCTTGGTCAGGGAACTAAGATTCTACATGCCCGACGGCATGGTCAAAGGGAAAAAAAAGTAATAATAAAAAGTTATATATACGTTTAATTATTATTATTTATTTGCTTGGCTGTCTCAGATCTTAGTTGCATCATCCAGGTCCTTTATTGCAGTGCACGGCTTAGTAGCTCTGCAGCGTGGGGGATCTTAGTTCCCCGACCAGGGATCACACCCATGTGTCCTGCCTTGCAAGGCAGATTCTTCACCACTGGATCAGCAGGGGAGTCCCAAATAAAATATTTCAAACAGAAAGACTCACAGAGAGCGCCTACTGTNTGACGGCATGGTCAAAGGAAAAAAAAAGTAATAATAAAAAGTTATATATATGTTTAATTCTTATTATTTATTTGCTTGGCTGTCTGAGATCTTAGTTGCATCATCCGGGTCCTTTATTGCAGTGCACGGCTTAGTAGCTCTGCAGCGTGGGGGATCTTAGTTCCCAGACCAGGGATCAAACCCATGTGTCCTGCCTTGCAAGGCAGATTCTTCACCACTGGATCACCAGGGGAGTCCCAAATAAAATATTTCAAACAGAAAGACTCACAGAGAGCGCCTACTGTGCATCAGGCAGTCCTAACCACTCTGCACAGCTCCTCTGTGGTATGGTTTCTTTATATCCACTGACAAGTGAAGAGACGGGAGGCCCAGAGAGGTTGAATAACTTGCCCAAAGTTATACAGCTAGCAGGGACACAGGTCAAAATTTGAACTTTGGCATCAGGCTTCAGGGCCCTCACACTTCACCACTGTGCTTATTTGGGGGTTGATGTGTGTGGCAAATACACCTAAAATGGGGGATACGGGCCCAGATTCCAGAAATCCATTCTTTCTTAACCTGTCCCTGGAGTCTTGGTTCTGTTGGACCCAGACTCAGACCCTGTGTTTATATCTTGAGGAGCTGAGCAGTGTCAGGCGCCTCTCTCATCCTCCACAACACTTTCCTCGGTCACGTGGGAGGAGACAATGGAGCCACCATTGAGGGACAATGGAACAGCTCAATTACTAATTCCACTTCTGGGCAGGGTTTCTGCATTCCCCAGGCAGGGAGAAGGAGTACAGTTTCCTGGTGGGCTAAAGGGACTCAGACTCTCTGCCCTCTGGGTCTGCTTCAGCTAAAGAAAAAAAAAAAAAAAAAAGCATCCATGTTTAAGAACACTGTTCACTCCTGCCCCCAATGCTGAATTTGAAAAGAGGACCCTCTCTGGGGCAATTTGTAACCCAAAGGAATCAAGTGCCTCCTCTAGGTGGCCCTCTCTGATTTCCCCCTACTCGTGTCAACTCCATTATTAGCAAATATTTTCATCCATTCATCTTTTCATTCTTCCATCTATCCGTTAATTCTTTTGTATAGTTATTCATTCAGCAAGCACATAGAAGAAAGTAAGAAGTGTTAGCCGCTCAGTCATGTCTGACTCTTTGCACCGGGGCTGCAGCCCACCAGGCTCCTCTGTCTATGGGATTTCCCAGGTAAGAATACTGGAGTGGGTTTCCTTCTCCAGTAGGAGAATGGTTTCCCCATTTCCTTCTCCATGGGGTCTTCCCAACTCAGGGATCGAACCCAGGTCTCCTGCACTTCAGGCAGAATTATTTACCACCTGAGCCACCAGGGAAGCCCATATAGGTGCTGCAATAGCTAAGACATGGGAACAACCTAAATGTCCATGAACAGATAAATGGATAAAGAAGATGTGGTACATATATACAATGGAATATTACTCAGCCATTAAAAAGAACAAAATAATGTCGGTTGCAGCAACGTGGATGTAACTAGAGATTATCATACTGAGTGAAGTAAATTGGAAAGGGAAAAACAAGCACCGTATGATGTCACTTACATGTGAAATCTGAAATATGACACAAATCAACCTATCTATGGAACAGAAACAGACTCACAGACATAGAGAACAGACTTGAGGTTGCCAAGAGAGAAGGGCAGCAGGGGAGGGAAGGATTGGGAATTGGGGAGGGAAGGAAAAGGAATATATATATCCTTTTATATATAAAAAGGATAATATTCAGGAGCCAATGCAAAATGAAAACAGGGATTGCTTGTTTGAAAATGATGAAGAATTATAAGACAGTGACAGCAGAGCATTAAATCATGCCACCCCTGCCTGCACAGTCTTATTTGCCAGGTAAAGAAGCAGACTCTGGGGCCATGAGAAACCATTAAGAGTATTTAACTTGGGCAAAGTGACCACATCCAGGGTTGTGTGAGGATGGATCCAGGAGAAGCAGGGGACCACAGAACTCCCCTCCTGGACCCCTCTTCTACTCACTCAACCATCACTCTCATCCATCACTCTCCTAACCTACTCTGTTCCACCCACCTAGTGTCTGTTCTGGTCCCATCACTATGAATCAAATTATGCTTCCCTGACTCACCCCAGCAGCCCCTCCTCATTGGCCCCCTTTTGCCCCCAGGACCTCTCCTGCCAAATCTTTCTTTTCAAGACCATCAGGGGCTTTTTCTAGAATCTCATCCTCATCCTGAGGTTTCTTCCCTCAGAAGGAACCTTCAAAACAAAGTGCAATTCTTCTGTCTGCTGTTTGGTCCTTCCTGATTAGACTCCAGGCAGGACGTCTGTAGACCGCAGTGGTCAAGAAACCCTGCAATCAGATCCTGGTGTCCATAAAAGCCCTGACTTTCACTGGCTCTGTGAGCTATGGCAAGCCACTTAATCTCTCTATGCCTCAGTTTGCCTCCTCTGAAAAATGAGCATAACTCCTGGCTAATTCAAGTGTCATCCTTGGTCCAGCAGCATCAGTATCACTAGAGAATTTGTCAGAAATGCAGATTCTTTGGAAGGACTGACGCTGAAGCTCCAATACTTTGGCCACCTGATGCAAAGAGCCGACTCATTAGAAAGACCCTGATGCTGATAAATATTGAAGGCAGGAGGAAAAGGGGACGACAGAGGATGAGGTGGTTGGGTGACATCACTGACTCAATGAACCTGAGTTTCACCAAACTCCAGGAGATGGTGAAGGACGGGGAAGCCTGGCGTGCTGCAGCCCATGGGATCACAAAGAGTCGGACACGACTGAGCAACTGAACAAAAACAACAAGTGAATTTTGGTCCCCACATGACTCATGTGCACAAAAAACTGTGAGATGCACTAATCTACATGATGTGGTCTGATAAGTCTTGAAGGAGGAACATCATACAAGAGACTTTGCCTTGAGCCCAGCACATAGCCAACACTTCATATTTCTCCACACATGTTTCTGAACTATTCATCTGTGTTTTGCTATTGTTATTTTTTTAATTTATGTGTGTGTGTGTGTGTATGTGTGTGTGTGTATATATATATATATATATATATTTTTTTTTTTTTTGGCTGCACCGGATCTTCACTGCCGCACTCAGGCTTTTTCCAGTTATGGTGATCAGGGGTTTCTCACTGTGGTGGCTTCTCCTGTGGAGCACGGACTCTAGGCATTCGGGCTTCAGTAGTTGTGGCCTGCGGGCTTTAGAGTACTGGCTCAGTAGCTCTGGCATGCAAGCTTATTTGCCCCGCAACATATGGGGTCCTCCCAGACCAGGGATTAAACTCATGTCCCCGGCATTGGCAAGCAGATTCTTAACCACTGGACCAGCAGGGAAATCCTCATCTCAGGGTTTAATGAGTACTTTGCCTTAGTGCTTATTAGAGCAGCCTGAGTTATTCTAAAAGTTTTAGAAAGAGCCTCACAAGAGCTCTAAAAAGTAGGTACTATTATTAGACCCATTTAACTGGTGAGGAAACCGAGGTTTAAAAAGTTTAAGATGCCTGGGAATTCTCTGGCAGTCCAGTGGTTAAGACTGTTCACTTTCACTGCCAAGGGCTGAAGTTCAACCCCTGGTCAGGAAACTAAAAATCCCACAAGTTGTGCAGTGTGGTCAAAAAAGGAAAAAAAAAAATTAAGATGCCTGAGATCATATAGGATGTCCACACTCTTTGGCTCTGTTCCAACAGGAAAGTAGCAGCACAGGACAGTGATGAAATACATGGCCTGTGGCACTTGACAGACCTATGTTCAAACTGGCTCTGTTACTTTGGTAACTTACTCACCTCTCTGTTCTTAAAACCAGTCTTTGTCCAAACAGGTTTGGCAAGTGTTGGATTTAAAGGGTCTATTCCTTTGTGAGCTGTTAATGTATGCTCTGAGACTCTTAAGAAGAGGCCATGCTCTTCTTGTTGCTGTTGTTCAGTTGCTAAGCTGTGTCCAAATCTTTGCAACCCCTTGGACTGCAGCACGCCATTTCCCTGTCCCTCGCTATTTTCTGGAATGCTCAAATTCAAGTCAATTGAGTCGGTGGTGCCATCCAACCATCTCATCCTCTGTCGCCCCTTTCTCTTCCTGCCATCAATCTTTCCCAGCATCAGGGTCTTTTCCAATAAAGGAGCAAAAGTGCCTGTGGTTCATGAAAATTGTGATGTGGCCCTGGGTGTGGGGAACACGCCAGGGAGGTACTGTCTAGTAGAGCCTTTCCCTGATGCCCATGGCCAAGGCTGGCAGGTAACTTCTCCACACTCATGGATCCCTGTCTTCCTGAGAATCAGGAGGGCTGAACCAAGGGCCCAGGGAGCCAATCGGGGCCTGGGAACAGGCGAGGGGGCCTTTCCCAGCCCTACCGGGCCTCACAGGATTAGACCAACTGGGTATATTTGATACTGCCGGATCTCAGCCACCTGGCCTCCTGGCCCTGGAGAGGAGGTGCCAGACACATTTGTGAGCTCGACTCAGAGGCTGCACCAAGGCCAAGGAGTGGCCCCCCACATCTTCCTGATGCCTTGAATGGCCGGCCCATGGCAGGGCACCCCTGGAGGCCGGCAGTGGCTCCTGGTGCTGCTGGTTCTGAGATACCTGCTGCCCACAGGTAAGGGCCTTTGCTGGTCTTCCTGGCAGGGGAGGGGATATGGGTGCTTGAGAGCCTAAGGTCTTTCCTGGATGGCTTTGAGGGTCAGCTGCACTGGATTTGCCTTTCCAACTCGGTCGCCACCCAACTATCACTTTGTCCACGTTTCTAAACATCTCACCCACAGAGACCACTCTTCCTCCCCTTCTCCTCTTTATTTTCCTTCACTCCACCTGACTTCACTTTCCACTGTTATTGATTCAAGTTTTTGTCTATCTCCTCCTCTAGTTCATGAGCCCCTTGAGGACAGTGAAATGCTTTGAACTGTTGACAGATTTGTCCTTGGCCATGCCAAGCCCCCTGTAGGCCTTCTGAATATTTGTCTTGCAATCTGGGTCCAGTCTGGCTGGGGGTGGGAAGCACAGCCACTGAAGGCCTGAGTTTGGAGGTTGAATCCCACCTTCCCCAGTCACTGGCTGTGACTCCTGAAGCCACTTGACTTGGCCTTCTGAGGCTCAGTTTTACCTATCTGCAAAATGGACACAATGATGAGAACAGCACTTAGTTTGCAGGGCTTATTGGGAGGATTTGATGGGGTCATGGAGACAATGGCCGGCGTGCTTAAAAGGTCAGTAAGCACTGACCATTACTGTTATGAGGTGGGGAGCACACACACAGGTGGGCAGAGGGGCGTGGACGGGACCTTCTCTGCCTGGCACACAGAGGAAACCACATTTTCTACTCAGGCGTGAGGGGAGGCAGCAAGCAGGATTTATGATAACAAGGAGCTTAGAGATACTGGCTTATCTGATGGTCCCATTTTTGTTTTAATCTTTATTGGCATAGAGTTGATTTACAATGTTGTGTTAGTTTCTGCTGTATAGCAAAATGAATCAGTTATACATATACATATAGCCACATTTTTTAATATTCTTTTCCTTTATAGGCCATTTCAGAGCACTGAGTAGAGTTCCCTGTGCTCTATTTATAGTAGTGTGTTTATGTCGACTCCAGTTTCCCAATTTACCCTGTGCTGTCCTGCGCTTAGTTGCTCAGTCGTGTCTGACTCTTTGTGACCCCATGGACTGTAGCCCGCCAGGCTTCTCTGTCCACAGGGATTCTCCAGGCAAGAATGCTGAAGTGGGTTGCCATGCCCTCCTCTAGGGGATCTCCCAATCTAGGGATCCAACCCAGGTCTCCTGCATTGCAGGTGGATTTGTTACTATCTGAGCCGCCAGGGAAGCTCAGTTTACCCCTACTCTCCCTTATCCCCTGGTAACCATGAGTTTGTTTTCTACATCTGTGACTCTACTGTTTTGCAAAAAAGTTCATCTGTACCCTTTCTTTAGATTCCACATATAAGCGATATCATATATGTCTTTCTTTGTCTGACTGACTTCAGTCAGCGTGACAATCTCTAGGTCCATCTATGTTGCTGCAGATGGCATTATTTCATTCTTTTTATGGCTGAGTAATATTCCATCATATATATGTACCACATCTTCTTTATCTAGTCTTCTATTGACGGACATTTAGATTGCCTCTCTGTCTTGACTATTGTAAACTGTTCTGCAATGAACACTGGGGTTCCTGTATCTTTGAATGATGGTTTTCTCCAGATATATGCCTAAGAGTGAAATTGCTGGGTCGTATGGTAGTTCTATTTTTAGTTTTTTAAGGAACCTCCATACTGTTCTCCATAGCGGCTGTACCAATTTACATTTCCACGAACAGTGGAGGGGTCCTTTTCTCCACACTCTTTCCAGCATTTATTGTTTATAGACTTTTATTGATGATGGCCATTCTGACCAGGGTGCAGTGATATCTCATTATATGTTTGATTTGCATTTCTCTAATAATTAGTGATGTTGAGCATCTTTTCATGTGGTCTTTGGCCACCTCTAAATCTTCTTGGAGAAATGTCTGTTTGGATCTTCTGCCCATTTCTAAAGTGGGTTATTTGTTTTTTTGATATTAAACTGTGTGAGTTGCTTGTAGACTCCATTGTATTGAGGAGAAAACTGAGGTTCAGCGAGGGTCAGGGTTTTCCCAGGGCCATACAGCAGGAGAGGTGAATCCAGTTCCAGTACATGTACACAATGGAATATTACTCCCAGACTCCTCTCTCTTGACTCGGTCCTACATTCTTTCTGCCTCCCCTGGAAAGGTCACTCAGTCACTCAAAGGGAGCCTGCCACATATCCCTGCAGGCTCTGATGATGCAGCTGGGCCACGGCACTCACAGGGAAAGTAGAAGCACAGTAGGGACAGATGAGGGGTTTGCATTCATTTCCTGGGGCAGATAGCAAAGTACCACTGACTGGAGGCTTAAGCAACAGAAATGTACAGTCTCAGAGTTCTGGAGGCTGGAATTCTGAGAGCAAGGTGTCTGCAGGGTTCGTTTCTTCTGAGTGCTATGAAAGGGAATCTTTTTTAGAAAAAAGATGTTTTTTCTTTAATTGGCTGCATCAGGTCTTACTTGTGGCACACAGGATCATCGTTGCAATTCATGGATTCTCTGGCTGTGGCCCTCAGGTTCAGTTGCCCCATAGCATATGGGGTCTTGCGGCTTCCCTGGTGGCTCAGATGGTAAAGAATCTGCCTGCAGTGCAGGAGGCCTGAGTTTGATCCCTGGGTCAGGGAGATCCCCTGGAGAAGGGAACAGCTACCCACTCCAGTATTCTTCCCTGGAGAATCCCAAGGACAGAGAAGCCTGGCAGACCATAGTCCATGGGGTTGCAAAGAATTGGACACAACTGAGTGACTAACACTTTCACTTTTTACTTCATATGGGATCTTAGTTCCTTGACCAGGGAACTAACTCATATCCCCAGTGTTGCAAGGCAGATTGTTAACCACTGGACCACCAGGGAAGTCCCAGGGAATCTTTTCCATGCCTCTCTCCTAGCTTCTGGTGATTTGCTGGCAACTTTGGCATTCCCTGGCTTCTGGTAGCCTCACTGACATCTCTGCTTTCATCTTCATATGGTGTTCTGTGTGTGTCTGCCTGTGTCTAAGTTTCTCCCCTCTATAAGGACGCCAGTCACATTGAATTAGAGACCCACGTTGCCAAAATTCGGCTTCTGTACACTGATGCTGGATTAAATCTCGGAAAAAGAGTTTTGAGTGAAGTAGAAGAGAATCTGTCTGCCAGTGCAGGAAATGTAAGAGATGTGGGTTTGATCCCTGGGTCAGGAAGATCCCCTGGTGAAAGGAATGGCTGCCCACTTCAGTATTTTCTCCGGGAGAAGCCCATGAACAGAGGAGTCTGGTGGGCTACAGTCCATGGGGTCACAACATGAGTCAAACATGACTGAGCGTCTGAGCACACAGAGGAGAATAGCTTTATTGCTTTGCCAGGCAAAAGGGCCACAGCAGGCTAATACCCTCAAGACTGTGTGTCCCACCCTGGAGGGAGTAGCAAGGAATCTTAAAGGAGCAGGATGTGATCAGTTCACAGACATTCTTCTGATTGGTTGGTGATGAGGCAGTTGGGGGTCAGCACCATCAGCCTTCTGGTTCCGACCGATCTGGGGTCTACATGCACATGGGTAGCAGACAGTTAACTTTCCACCTGGTGGGGCTTTCAGTATCTGCAAAACAGTTCAGAGGACATAGTTCAGAATAATGCCTATAGTCTATGAGGAAGAACCAAAGATCCTTGACTTTGTTCAGTGGCTAAAGCATTATTATTTTGTCTTGCCTGACTGTTTTCCTTTCTTTCTGCATTTTCTCACTTCTCCGGTTAAATTTACTCTTTGACTGAAGTTTTTCTGCAGACAAAAGACAAGTGGAGGACATGGGTAGTGATCTATTCTGAAAAGGACTCACAGGTTTGTGCTTGGTTGCACTCACCCTTTCATAGTATGACTTCATCCATCATGCCAGGTCACTTCAGTCATGTCCAACTCTTTCTGACCCTATGGACTATAGCCTGCCAGGCTCCTCTGTCCGTGGGATTCTCCAGGCAAGAATACTAGAGTTGTTGCCATGCCCTTCTCCAGGGGATCTTCCTGACCCAGGGATTGAACCCACATCTCTTACATCTCCTGCATTGGCAGGCAGGTTCTTTACCACTAGCACCACCTGGAAAACCCATGACCTCATTGTGACTTAACTGATTACATCAGCACCAACCCTGTTTCCAAATAATATCACCATGTGATGTGTACTAAGGGTTGTGACTTCACCATAGGAATTTGACATATGTCAAAGGGAGACAATTCACCTTATAACAGAAGGGTCAGGAAATAAAGGTAGCTGAGCCCGGGGTGTGGTGTGGGAAGGGAACTTTCTCCAAGAAGGTGGGGTTACAGATGATCCCTGCTGTCAGAGAGGGTCTTGCATTGACCTGACCTGAGTCAAGGAGTAGGAACATCAGCCTCAGGTGGTGAGGTTTAAGGCAAAAGATGTCTGAGTGAGGTTGGAGTCTGCTTACTCATGAGCCCCATACCCGCATTGCAGAGGGATGTAAAGTGAGATAAAGAAGGAACCTTTACTCCAGTGGTTCTCAGATGGAGGATACCTTAACATCACCTACAGGGCTTATTAAAACACATTTTATGGGGCTTCCCACCAGTTCAATCCCTGACTCAAGAAGATCCCGTGTGCCCAGGGGGGACTGAGACTGCATGCTGCAACTACAGAGCCCACAGGCCGCAACTACTAAAGCCCGTGCTCCCTAGAGCCTGTGCTCCACAACGAGGGAAGCCACCACAATGAGAAGCCCTCATACCAGAACTAGAGAAAGCCAGTGTGCGGCAAATAAGACCCAGCACAGCCAAAACCAGAGTAAATAAATAAATAAATTTTTAAAAATTTTCTGTAAGTCCATCTGTGTCATTTGCAAAGCAGAAATAGAAACACAAGACGTAGAGAACAAATACATGGGTACGAAGGGGTGGTGCTGATACAACTGGTCAAATTAGTCCAGGAAACCGCATTTTGAGGTTCACTGTTTTACAGCCTGGGTCCATGCCTGCTTTATAAACAGAAGCAATCTAAACTTGCAAACAAAACAGAAAATGAAAACCAATACCCCGATGAATCTACGCCAGCCAGAAAGCCCACAGAGGCCTTCCTCTGAGACATGGCACTGGCAGAAGAATGCCTGGTACTCTATGAGTTTCATAATGAAAGCATCCCCTGAGGATTCTACAGGTCTTGCCCACATAAGAATCATACCTGTGTGTGAGGGGCTAGAGAGTAGGAAAGAGGTGTTGAAATCCAGATTCTTGGTTCCCACTTACTGAACTCAAATCTCCAGGGAAGAAGGGACGGATAAACTTGGAGTTTGGGACTGACCTATACACACTACTGTATATAAAATACTTCCCTGGTGGCTCAGATGGTAAAGAATCCGCCTGCCAATGCACGAGACTTGGGTTCTATCCCTGGATTGGGGTGACACCCTGGAGAAGGGAATGGCTACCCACTCCAGTATTCTTGCCTGAAAAACCTCATGGATCGAGGAGCCCAGGAGGATACAGCCCATGGGGTTGCAAAGAGTCAGATGTGACTGAGTATGTATGCCTGCCAACAATGGGCTCTGAAAGGCTGGCAGAACGATGCCTGGTAGTCTGTGGATTTAATAACGGAAACATCACCTGGGGAGTCTAAGGATCAAGCAGGATAGGAAGATGCAACCTGAGACTTCTCTGGTGGTCCAGTGGTTGGGATTCACTGCCTCCAGTGAAGGAGACATGAGTTCAATCCCTGGTCAGGGAACGGGGATCCCACAGGCCCTGCAGCACAGCCAAGAAAAAGGTTGCAGCTCTGGGAAACTGTTGGACAAAATTGACTAAGAGTGAAAAGCAGTCTGTGTTGGAAAGACAAGTCAAGCTGAGGACTTGGATGGTGGAATCCATGGCATATTATTCGTAATAACCAACTCGAATGTCTGTTAACAGATGAGATGAATGGATGTGTATAAAATGCAGAGTGAAATATTAGCAGGGCAGCAATGGAGAAATGACATAAAGAACAGACTTATGGACATGGGGCAGGAGAGGAGGGAGAGGGTGAGATGTATGGAGAGAGTAACACAGAAACTTACAACACCATATAAAATAGGTAGCCAATGGGACTTTGCTGTGTTACTCAGGGAACTCAAACGGGGGCTCTGTAACAATCTAAGGGGGTGAGATGGGAAGCGAGATGGGAGGGAGGTTTGGGAGGAAGGGGACATGGGTGTACCTCTGGCTGATTCTTGTTGATGTTTGACAGAAAATCACGAAATCCTGCAAAGCAATAATCCTTCAATTAAAAATTAATTAATTAAAAATAAAATGTGCAAAATACAGAATGGAATATTAGTCAGTCCTGTAAAAGGAAGAAAATTATGACACAGGCTACAGCACGAGGACATTATGCTGAGTGAAATAATTCAGACATCAAAGGACAAATATTATATAATTCAAATTATAGGAGGTTCGTAGAAGAGATTCACAGAGATTAAAAAGTAGGATGGTGGGTGCCAGGGGCTAGGGGAGGAGGATGGAAAGTTACTATTTAATGGGGACAGAGTTTCAGTTTGGGGAGATGGCATGCACCTGGGGATGGACAGTGGTAATGGTTGCATAGCTACATGAATGTACTTCATGCCATGAACTGTGTACCAAAAAAGATCGACAGCAAATTTCATGTTGTATGGATTTTACCACAATTTTAAAATAAATAAATAAAAAGGAATAAACCCAGTGCCTGCGCTTCAGTCAAGACAAAATATTAGCTTTTATTGAGAATGTGGAAACCATTTGTTATTAACACCTGGGACTGACATGGTGCTGACTCAATGAGCATGAACCGTCCTGAAAGCATGCTGGTGATTATGTGTGTGTGTTCATCGCTCAGTCATGTCCAATTCTTTGCGACCCCAAGAACTGCAGCCCACTAGGCTCCCCTGTCCATGGGATTCTCCAGGCAAGAATACTGAAATGGGTTGCCATTTCCTCCGGGGGATCTTCCCAACCCAGGGATTGAACCTGTGTCTCCTATATCTCGTGCACTACAGGTGGATTCTTTAACTGCTGAGCCAGTGGGGAAGCCCAGCAGAGTTTGCTACGTCACTATAAAATTACAACAGCAAGCTAAACCATCTCGGACTTTCTGGAACTCTTAGACTGGCTATGTAAATTAGAAGAAAAAAAGTAGAACATAACATGCACATG
The DNA here is from genome assembly GCA_006410615.1 of Neotragus moschatus. NCBI lineage: Eukaryota > Metazoa > Chordata > Mammalia > Artiodactyla > Bovidae > Neotragus > Neotragus moschatus. The sequence continues at coordinate 14,645 of SJYA01006394.1, forward strand.
TTGGGGAAATATAATTAAAAACCGTGAAACCACAAGCATTAACATGGCACTCTTCACAAGCAATTTGCTGGGAGATTGCCAGACAAAGAAACCTTACCCTTTTCACAGCGGAGCTGCTACAACCTATTACATACATATTTACAAGATAAAGGATAATTCATCCTCAACTCAGAGGACTTGACAGCACCATTTATCATAGCCAGGTCATCCGAGATTCACCCTGGTAATTGGAGTGACCATTGGTGTTGGCTAATTGGCCTTATTCACAGCAAAACCAAACTTCTCATCTCTCTGTGATGGAGGCAGTTTTGCAACTTAGAGCAAGGTCCTGGCTAAAGGTAGCCTCCTGCCCTCCCACAGAAACTGGAAGATTGGGAAACTTAAGTCTAATTTTTCATTTTTATTTGTCCTTTCACAGACAAGCCCTGGATATAAAGTTAAAGGGAGGAGAGAGAAGAGGTTGGGGTGGGTTTCTTTTTTTGTTGTTATTGAGAGGATTACAAAGAATTCACAAGAACTGGATCTTTATCTGGTTGACTATTTAGCTTTGTCTTTGGGTTTCCCTGGTGGCTCAGACCATAAAGAATTTGCCTGCAGTGCAGGACACCGGGGTTCAATCCCTGGGTTGGGAAGATCCCCTGGAGAAAGGAATGGCTACTTGCTCCAGTATTCTTGCCTGGAGAATTCCATGGACAGAGGAGCTGTTCTTCGTTGCTGCACATGGGCTTTCTCTAATTGTGGCGAGCAGAGCTACTCACTAGTTGCCATGTGTAGGCTTCTCATCACAGTGGCTTCTCTTGTTGTGGAATACAGACTGTAGAACGCACGGGCTTCGGTAGCTGTGGCACACGGGCTAAGTGGCTCTGAGTCATGTAGAGTCTTCCCGGACACGCAAGATTCTATGTGCTTTCTCCTGCATTGACAGGCAGATTCTCATCCGTTGCACCACCAGGAAAGTCCAAGAACTGGGTGCAAATAGGAACAAGAATGATAAGGGCCTGTGGTGAGGGCGATTGAGGCATGAATAGAGACCAGAAGCGATTGAAAGCCCATCTCCCATTCCCCTGCTTATGCTCCCAGACTCTTCTCCTCAGGGTAAAATCTTTACTCCCCATGTGGCCTAAAACCACTGCTTTCTGCCTCCTGCCTCTTACCCCCTTCCTCCAGCTACACTGGCCTCTGCTGTTTCTGAAGAAGTTGGGGCCCCAGGGCCTTTGCACTTGCTATTTCCTCTGCTCAAGTGTTCTCTCTATTGCTGTCCCCAAGGCTGGCTCCTTTTCATCATTCACCGTGTGACCAGCTCCTCTTAGAAAAAGAAATCAGGAAATACTCTGTTTTAGAATCCCCAGAGCATTGAAATTCCTGAAAATACTTTGCTGAACAATTATGTTTCCCTGCCTAGACTATATGTTTCATGACCATGGCATCCATCTGGAGCCTCACAGCCTGGACTGGAATTCCAGCCCAGATGTGTGACACGGTGACTCTCTGAACCTCTGTTTCTTCCTCCATAAGAAGGGGAACATAGCAGAGTTCCAATAAGGATTAAATAAATAACTCCTAGAACATGAAGGGGACACTGAATAGAGACTATATGTACAAGTGTTGGCAGGTTTGGGTGTTATGGTAGCAATAATAATTTAATCCTTAGGTTCTAGCATAGAATTTAGCCTACACGAGACACAGTACATATTTATTGGATGGATACACAGATGGGCTGCAGGGTTTTGAGCAGAGAAGAAAAGTGATAAAGCTTTTCTGAGCTCTAGATGTGGCTTGTAACAAAACAGAGAGCCTGGCTGGGGGGCTGGTAGCATAGTCCCCCAGCCTCCAAGCTCCCTACTTCAAAGCTCATCACGTACATGTGTGCTCAACAGTGTCTGACTCTCTGGCTCCCCATGGACTCTACCTGCCAGGTTCCTCTGTCCATGGGATTCTCCAGGCAAGAATACTGGAGTGGGTTACCACGCCCTCCTCCAGGGGATCTTCCCAACCCAGGGATCCCACCCACATCTCTTATATCTCCTGCATTGGCAGGTGGATTCTTTACCACTAGTGCCACCTGGGAAGCCCTTTTGGAGCTCAAATGTCAGATAAAACAAATGGAAGAGAAATGCGATAAGTAAACGTGGTCATGCCTGTCTTTGAGGAAGTGGAATCATTAAAAACAAGTTTCATTTTAATTTTTAAAAATATTTTTCTTGATTTATTTGGCTAGTTGTGGTATGTGGGATTTTGTTTCCAGACCGGAAATGGAACCTGTGCCCCCTGCATTGAAATGCATGGAATCTTAACTACTGGACGACCAGGGAAATCCCTCAAGTAGTCACTTAGTCATGTCTCTTTGTCTGACTATTTTCGATCCAATGGATTGTAGTCCAGCAGGCCCCATTCCCTTCTCCAGAGGATCTTCCCAATCCAGGGACCACACCTGGGACTCCCACATTGCAAGCAGATTCTTTACCATCTGAGCCACCGGGAAGTCCCCCAAGTTTCTTTTTAACTCAGTTCCAAGCAGCCCCAGGAGAGAGCACGGCCCTTGGCTCAAAGCCAGAACATTTCTATCTTCAAGTTTCCATTTGTTCCAACTCTTTTCTTTTTTTCTTTTTCTTTTCTTTCTTTTTTTTTTTTTTCTCCTCTGCAATCTTTAAAAGAAAAATGAAAGTGCAAAGCAGGGGACACCTCCCACCCACCCCATCAATATTGCTTTATTGTTTCTTCCCCCAGGGTTGCTTTTGTGTTCTCACAGAAGGGAGTTATCTGGAGGTTTCCTTCTGTGCTGTAAGCCTCATGACCGTGACTGATCCTGTTTGGTGAGGATTAAAGAATGTCAGAACTGCTCTGCTCAAGTCTTCCCAAGGCTTGCCAGGAAGCCATTCATAGACTCCAGGCCTCCCAGCGGTTTCAGAGCTCAAATGTCAGTGAAAATGAAGAGAGAACAGAAGAGCGTCAATGAGAGCTTATGATCTTCCCCTTCCTACCTTCCACTAAGGGTGACACATGTGAGGAGTGGAAGATTTAAAAGGAGAGAGAGAGCGAGAAAAAGAGAAAGAGAGACGGCAGGCAGGAGGTGGGAGAGAGAGAGAAAGTGAGGTGTCTGTTTTTCTGCATTTCTGTTCCAGTGAACTTAAGTCTGTTTCTTTGTTGAAAGAATTTGGGGAAAAGCAAGGAGGTTAAGAAAATATTTAAGCAAGTATCGGTTCAGAGGGAGAGTGGGCAGACAGGTGAGGAGTTGCTGCCCTGGTTTTCTTGGAGGGGAGGCAGGTATGAGGGGCATACAAATGAAGGGGGAGGAAGCGTGTGGGGGTCGTCTTCCCTGGTTTTCATCCCAGCTCCATTTTCCCATGGGGAGGAGGGATTTTTGTCCTTATTTGGCTTAGATCAGAGGTGTCGCGCCGTCCATGCTTGATGGTCTGCAAAGCTAATTTTATTGTTGTTTTAGTCATTGAGTTGTGTCTGACTCTCTCATTGTTGTGTCTCTCTCATTGAGTTGTGACCCCATGGACCATACACCAGGCTTCTCTGTCCATAGGATTTCTCAGGCAAGAAGACTCAGTGGGTTGTTATTCTCTTCTCTAGGGAATCTTTGAACCTGCATCTCCTGCATTGACAGGCAGATTCTTTACCTCTGAGCCACCGGGGAAGCCCATACAGTTTTATTGTAATGAGAGCATAATGAACAAGAGGTTACTTTCAGATGCAGGAGATTCCTGCCTTTCCCCACCTGTCGTTGTCCGCTTCCAGAGCCGAATGCTGATCACCCAAAATGTGTGGTTTCTGGTCAGTCTAGAGGTTCCTGCTTTCCTTTGTCTGCCTGTGGACCCCACTGTTTCCAAGATGTGGGATTTCCTGCCTCCTGGCCCCTACCCCCATTTCTCTGCCCATCCCTAACTCCCGGCCTGCTGTCACATTTCTGTCCCATCTATGCTTTGCTTTGTCACTGTTGCAGAAACAAGTACTTGAGAAAGCAAGCACCACACTCGGAGAGTTGGAGAGCTCCGGTTTATTATGCTGGCAGGCCCAGAGGAGTTAACACTCCAAGTTCTGAGCCCAGAACAAAGGAGTTACACAGTTTTTATAGACAGACTATAGTGGGCAACACTGACTGTTAATAGGCTGGTTTAAACCAAAGGGTTTCCTGCGCAGTCAGGAAGGGGAAGGGGATGCCTGACCTTTACACGGACAAGCATGATTAAGCAGGTTTGCAGGGGCTGGGCAACCGCAAAGAGCAGGACAAGGGCAGGTGAGATAAGCTCCAGTTCCCCACTTTCTGAGACTACGTGACCTACGTGACCCAGATTTTGCAAGGGGCAAGCTGATTTATGGAGGCAGAGGAGCAGGAAGTTATGTAAAAGTTTAACTCTTCCTCTTCATCACAAACCATGGCACTTGGACACACAACAAATGTTTATTGCATGAAGGATCAAGTCGGCATTTGAAATGAGGCATTCAAATTGAGGGTGCTCAAGCATACTGAATGCCTGGAAACTTTCAACACAATTCTACGTCACCACTCCACCCCAGATTGGTATTTTTCTTTAAAAAAAAAAAAAAAAATGCTTTCACAGGACTCAGCCCTGTGCTCTGTGAAGACCTAGTTGGGGGAAGAGGGTGTTGGTAGGAGGGAGGCTCAAGAGGGAGGGAATATATGTATACATACAATTGATTCACTTTGTACAGCAGAAACTAAAGCATTGTAAAGCAATTATACTCTTTTTTTTTAAAGGATAATTTTCACACTGTTAAAAAGAAAAACAAGCCTTCACAGGAGATTTTAATGAATGGTAAATACGGAGAACAATCGATTGAAATAAAAAGCCACACTGCTTGTGGGATTTTAGCTCCCTGACAAGGGATTGAACTCAGACCCTTACCAGTGAGAGCAGGGAGTCCTAACCACTGAACCACTGGGGAATTAAAACCAAGAGTTTTTACATGATGGCCTAAGGGCTTGACTCAAGCCCAAGGATGACATGTTTGTTTTGCTGCAAAGTGTCTCAAAAATATTTTCATTCCTTGATGCTTCAAAATCCAGTGGTTCATCAAGTTTCCAGGTTTCCAACTTTCTTTTTAAAGTTTGAAGTTTCAGCCATCATAGGGGTACCTCCCAGCAGAAGCAGAGCAACACCTGTTTCTTTAAATGGAGCAGGAGGAGGTTTTCAATTTGCTAGAGTCCCCACCACTTGCAGGAGGAGAAGGGGACAACAGAGGCTGAGATGGTTGGATGGCATCATTGACTCAATGGACATGAATTTGGGAGATGGTGAAGGACAGGGAAGCCTGGCATGCTGCAGTCCATGAGGTCGCAAAGAGTCGGACAGGACTGAGTGACTGAACAACAGCTACCACTTGCTGTTGCTTCCAAGATGCTGAGTTGAGGACCCAATTCTCCTTTTCACCATTGCACTGCTGGTTCTTCGAATAAAATTTAGCAGAAGGTGATACATTAATCTAAGAGTTAGCATCTCCAAATCAAATGGGAGGTGAGGGTCTCATATTCCCAGGAAGACAGGAAGAAGTATTTCTTTACAGAAATCAAGATTATTCCTCTGCATTTGTTATATAAAGAATGTTTGGGGGCAGCCGTTCCCAACCTTTTCAGCACCAGGGACCGATTTCATGGAAGACAATTTTTCCATGGTCCAGGGAGGATGGGGAGGAGGGTTTCGGGATGATTCAAGCTCATTACATTTATCGTGCACTTTTTTCCTAATCTAACACCGCCACTGATGTAACTGGAAGTACCAGTCTGTGGCCTGGAGATTGGGGATCCCTGCTTTTGGGAGTTCCCTGGAGGTACAGTGGTTAGGACTTGGTGCTTTCACTGCTGGGGCCCAGTTCAATCCCTGATCAGGGAACTAAGATTCCCTGTAAACTGAGCAGCATAGCCAAAAAAAAAACATATATATATATGCTTTTCTTACAGCCAGTTTGTTCAGTCACAGACACTATATCAGGAGGTGAAGTGTGGTAGTTGAGGAAAGGGGCCCAAAGTGTACTTCTCAATATGATAGCCTCTAGTCACATGTCAATGTTTTTATTTAATAAAAATCCCAGATTTTGGAAGTTCTCTTTAGGGTTTCCCTGATAGTTCAGTTGATAAAGAATCTGTCTGCAATGCAGGAGACCTGGTTCAATTCCTGGGTTAGGAAGATCCTCTGAAGAAGGGATAGGCTACTCATCCCAGTATTCTTGGGCTTCCATTGTGGCTCAGCTGACAAAGAATCCGCCTGCAATTCAGGTAGACCTGGGTTCGATCCCTGGGTTGGGAAGATCCTCTGGAGAAGGAAAAGGCTACTCACTCCAATATTCTGGTATGGAGAATTCCATGGACTGTATAGTCCATGGGGTCGTAAAGAGTCGGACACGACTGAGTGACTTTCACTTTTCACTTCAGATAAAAATAACAGTTAAGTGCCTAAGCCATATTAGCCACTTTTTTTTTAAGTTTTTTTAAAATGTGGACCATTTTTAAAGTTTTTAAAGAATTTGTTACAATATTGTTTCTGTTTTATGTTTTGGTTTTTCGGCCTCAAAGCGTGTGGGATCTTAGCTACCTGATCAGGGATCGAACCAGCACTCCCTGCATTGGAAGGCAGAGTCCCATATTATACAATTATGTATTATTATATAGAATTATATTACAAATTTATTATTATTATTATTTGATAACATGACAATATCTTTTTAAACATTAATATTTTATTTATTGTACTGTAGCAATTATGTATTGTTATATATTATTTTTAATATATTATGTATAATTATACCTGTCTCTTATACACATCTGACTGAACAACAGCTACCACTTGCTGTTGCTTCCA
>SJYA01006397.1:0-21349 GCA_006410615.1 Neotragus moschatus
AGTGAACTCCGGGAGATGGTGATGGACAGGGAGGCCTGGCGTGCTGCAATTCACAGGGTCACAAAGAGTTGGACACGACTGAGGGACTGAACTGAACTGGAAAGAAAAAAGGACTAGAAACACCAAATAGTGTGGTATATAAATAAATACACCAAACAACAAAATATATATGTCAAAATCATAAAGCCACAGGTGAAGAGGACATACCAATTTCAGAGTCGTACCATCTGGGGAGGAAGGAAGGAAAGGAGATAATTGGGAGGCAGTGAGGACTCCAGTCGTATTTATCAAAATTTCTTTCTTTCCAAAAATGTGTGAAGGAAATATTGCAAAATGTTAAAATGTGTGCAGTACTAATGTTTGGCATGTGAATATCTGTTAAATTATTTTCTGTGACTTGTGTGTGTGTGTGTGTCTGAAAACTTTTTTGAACAGTGTCTAGGAAGTATTCATGGCTAAATCCGTCCACTTGATAAATTGTAAGAAACTGGAATAGAGGACTCTCCATCTTCATCTGTCTGGCTCCCTTATTTTAGAAGACAGAAAAAACAGTGAGGCTAACACAGTTTTGAAATGAAGAATTATCTGACTATGTTCTGGCACAGGTTTCGCCCATTATAGCTGAGGACCAGATACTTGTGAAATAAATGGGAAATGCCCTCAGTGAAGGCTCCTTTGTTGTGTATCATTTTATCATCAGTTAACCTGGAGGCGTTTGGACCCAGGCCTGAGACTTCCTGTCCTGTCCCACTGCTAGTCCGGGCGTGGCTTTCACAGGAGAGCCCACAACTGTCATCTGAGATCTTACTAAAAATGCAGTTTCCTTGGCTCTGCTGCCAAAGACACTCGTGGGGTGGGTGGGGATGGATGGGCATGGGGATGGGTCATTTCTACTGGCCACAATATTGCTGGGGCCGTGGCCTACAGAACAACAGCTTCGGCCTCTTGGCCACATTTGCTAAGTACCTGTCTGCTTTCCTCTTCTTTGGAAAAAAAAAAAAAAAATCACAGATTGAAAGGAGGCCTGGCTTACTGCTGGTGAACATGACACCTTAGAAACCAGGGCAAGGCTCATCATCCGGCCTCGTGGAAAAAAAAATACGGAATAGTCGCCAAAACGAAAGTAGATTATATACCTAGTTAGAAATGGAAGCGGCAAGTTTCCACTGTAAGTGCCAGGGTGGCGGTCATGTGGTAAGATAACCCTTGAAAGACAGGAGTCTGGTGTCCGCCCCCTCTTCTTGATAGCCGGAGAGAGAACGCAGGAAGAACCTGGCTGAGAAGGTTCCTGCTGATTCCTTCACAGTGGGGTACTGCCTTCTTATCCCTTATTCAGGTTTGCAAAGTGCTCTCAGCCTCTCTGATAAAAAAGGGACAGGATATTGGCAGCATGTTCATTATTATTACATCATAGGAGGGGCCCAGCATGACTATGAAGATGGCCACTGATACCCAAAGGCAGAACTTGCCAGCAGGATGGACGGACAGACAGAGAGGACAGATGGGTGGCCAGAACCCCACAATGACGTAAACTAAGCCTTACGTGACGCAGCCACTGTGGCCGGTGGCATCGGGCACCTTGGCGGTTGTTGAGTTTTGGGGGAGGCTGCTGAAATGACTCATAGGGGAAACTCAGCAACTGGGAAGCCAGGGCATAGGCAGTGACCCATGCTGAGCCAGGCAGGTCCATCTACCCGGGCTTGGACACTTGAGTTAGTGAAGCAAAGTGTCAGGGGTGAGTGGCCTGCTTTTCAGATAACGCCCATGATGGCAGCGCTGCGGCCGTGTCCAGAGGGTGCCTGGGCAGCATGGTCCCAGCCAGGATCTGGGGCATGATGCTGATATAGGGCATTCCTCTGTGGGCTGCCTGTGTCCCCACAGTCTCCATTCCTCTCCGTGGCTCTCCATGAGCCACCCAGGGTCCGTTCAGTTCTTCTTTTCCCTACTTGAGTCAGCCAATTTGGTGTCCATCTTTCACATCTAAGAACCCTAGTGAATTCAACCAATGCTTCAGAGACAGGAAGAGTTCCAGGTAAAGAAAAAGTGAAAAAAGGGAACGTGTTTAGTCGTCAGTCGTGTCTGACTCTTTATGACCCTATGGATTGTAGTCCGAAAGGCTCCACTGTCCATGGAATTCTCCAAGCAAGGATGCTGGAGTGGGTAACCCAGCCAAGGAATTCAGGTCTCCTGCGTTGCAGGCAGATTCTTCATGGTCTGAGCCACCAGGGAAGCCCCCAGGAAAAGGAAACTACCTATTTAAAAAACAGTCACCATAACTCACCCCAGAGATGATAAAAGTCAGGTGCTTCAAAGCCTCACTTGTTTTTCGTGATGAATACATGCCAAAGATCTCTACACATTAGGAAGTGCTGTAAAGACTTTGACTCACGGAGGACATCATTTAGGAAATGTCAAGTTTGAGATGCCCCTGAAGGATCTGAAGGAGGTACTAAACTGGTACTTGGATGAGTGGAAGGGTCTGGACGTTAGGTGTATTCAAACGAAGGAATAAATGTGGATGTTATCAGTAAATGGATGGGGTTTCAAGCTATGGATGAAAATATCTAGAAAAAGACACGAATGAGAAGGTCTATGTAGAGGTCAGGGAGAGAGTGACCAGGTGAAGGAGACCGATGGGAAGTGTCTGGTGGGACAGGAGCGAGCACTGAAGGCTGCTGGATCAGGCCAGCAAGAGACGGGGGGCTTCCCAGGTGGCTCGAGTGGTGAAGAGCCTGCCTGCCAATGCAGGAGACCTGAGAGATGCGGGTTTGATCCCTGGGTAAAGAAGATCACTTGGAGAAGCGGATGGCAGCCCACTCCAGTATTCTTGCCTAGAGAATCCCACGGACAGAGGAGCCTGGTGTCCATGGGATTGCAAAGAGTTGGAAGCGACTTAGCACACAAGAGACGAGAGTGATTCAAGGAAGGGAAGCGGGCAGCTGTGTTTATACCTCCCAGGACTGGTTATGTTAGAGGAAGTTGCATTTGACAACATGGAAATCATTGAAGACCTCAGTGAGAGGCGTTTTAAGGGAGTGACGGAGCCAGAATCCAGACTGAAGAGGATCGAAGACCTACCTACTCAATGGTCAGTGATGAAGCAGACGTAACAGTCTGTTGTAGACAACTTGGTGGGGAAGGTTTGCTATGAAGGGGAGCAGAGAAAAGGGGCAAAGCTGAGGGCTGTGGAGTCGAGAGTCCACGTCTGCACGTTAGTGAGAACGAGCCAGTAGGGAAGAGATTGATGGAACAAGGGAGAGGGAACGCAGGAAGGACGGCCTCCTTCACCAGCAAGCATTCGGTGGTGCTGCGCGCTGGGCACTGTTCTGGGCGCAGGTCAGAGAGCACTGAGCTCTGAGTTTCCCTTCTGAGGTGAGTTCAGGCGAAGCGGTGGCCTTTGACAGGTGGGAGAGAGGTGTAGCTGTGGGTGCATTTGCAGAGTTGGGGATGGGAGGAGAACTGGGCTCTATCTGATAGCTAAGGATGAAGCAGGTCATGAGCTGACATTGAAGGTGGGGCAGGAGGTCATATAGGGGCCATGGAGAGAAAGGAGAAGTGTGCTCCAGCTCCTGGGGAAAGTGGACTCTACAAAAGCCGATGGGGCAGCCAAGCCGTGACCACGCGAGGTGTGGGGAGATGAATTTACAGTGAAAACAGTCAGCTTGGTGGATCGTGTGATTGCTTTTCCTGTCAGGGTCAGCTGCTCAAGAGCAAGCAGGCTGTTGTTCAGTTGCTCAGTCGAGTCCGACTCTTTGTGACCCCATGGACTGCAGCACGCCAGGCTTCCCTATCCTTCACCATCTCCTGGAGTTTGCTCAAACTCATGTCCACTGAGTTGGTGATGCCATCCACCTGTCTTATTCTCTGTCTTCCTCTTCTCCTCCTGCCCTCAATCTTTCCCAGCATCAGGGTCTTTTCCAGTGAAAAGGCAGGCAGGTGGAAGGTCAACATTTAAATCAGTCAGGGTCGGGCTTTTGCCACAAGAGAATGGCTTAGAGAAGAGATGAGCGCAGGAGTGGAGGAGGTCTCCTGGCAAGAGGCTGGACTGATGGAGCCTGTCATCTGAGCAGGTGAGGAGGACACTGATGAAGGAAGCAGAGAATAACACAAAGGTAGGGAAGGTGGGGTCCGCAGGGAGAACAAGCTCATGGGGTAGGGTCCTCGGGCAGGTAGGAGAGCTGGGCAGATGGGAGTTGGGGGCTGGGGAGGAGGGTGCTTGAGACTGATGTCTTAGAGGGGGTGGCATGCTCCTTGTGACAGGTCTATGGTGTGGCCGTGACACTGGGGGGGTTGAATGGGGACAGGATGAGGTTAAATGGTAACCCTCAGAAGACACTTCCCAGGTGGTGCTGGTGATAAAGAGCCTGCCTGCCAGTGCAGGAGACCTAAGAGAAATGGGTTCGATCCCTGGGTGGGGAAGATCCCCTGGAGGAGGCCACGGCAACCCACTCCAGCATTCTTACCTGGAGAATTCCATGAACAGAGGAGCTTGGCGGGCTACAGTCCATGGTGTTGCCAAGAGTCAGACACGATTGAGTGACTCTCACTCAGAAGATATGTTCATGCCCTGGAAACTGTGACTGTGACCTAATTCTGAAAGAGTCTCTGCAGATGGAACTTGGTGAAGGATCCTGAATTATCCTAGTGGGCCCTGAACCCGTGACGTGTGCTGATACCAGAAAAAAAAAAAAGAGGAGATGGACGCATAGTTACAGCCACAGAACACAGGAGCCGCCGGAGCCTGGAAGGGGAAGCAAGGTCCTCCCTAGAGCCCTTAGGGGAGACTGTGGCCCTCTCTGTACCTTGATTCGTGACTCTGGTTTCTGGAACTGTGAGAGAATCAATTTGTGTTTAACTCGTTGCAATAGCCCCAGGAAACTAACAGAGAGCCATGGTGCTGGTTGGCTCCTCAACGTGGTTGTAAAAGTCACTGAGGATGATGACAGGGTAAAAGCTGAGGGGCAGTTACTGAGTCAGGGCTAGAATTATTCATGACGAGGGGGAATGTCAGAGGCCGGTAAAGACAGACAGGAGGAGAGGCGGCTGTGACTCCCCAGCATGTTGTTGCTGTTCCGTCACTCAGTCATGTGTAGCCTGCCAGGCTTCTCTGTCCCTGAAATCCTCCAGGCGAGAATACTGGGGTGGGGAGCCATTCCCTTCCTCAGGGGATCCTCCTGACTCATGGATCTCACCTGTGTCTCTTGCGTTGGCAGTGAGTGTTTTACTGTAGGGCCATCAGGGAAGCAACTGCATGACACACCTTGAAATAAATTGTGTTTTTTTTTTTTTTTTTTAAAAAAAAGGAGAGAGAAATAACTTGGAAATGACAATGGGGAAGGGCTCCCAGGGAGGCGGTATCCTCGGGGACAGCCCGGTTTCAGTCAACACAGAGATGGCGGGAACACTGAGAAGAGGGTGTTATAGGTGTGGAATCTGCCAGTCACAGCGAAGCTGGGATGTGGCGAGAGGGGCAATGGGTCCACTGAGGGGGCCATAGAGAGAGAAAGAGGGACAAGTCGGGGACCACTGCCCAGAGGCCTGGACTTCTCCCAGGACCTGTGGCTGTGGGCCAGGGGCTTATGCATCTGAGTACCTCCCACTGGGCCCTCTCGAGCCTGGAGCTGGTTCCATGGCTTCTCAGTACTTTCCTAAGGGGAAAGCTGAAGTGTTTGGGCTTGTTTGTCTAGATCAATGTCCAGATTATATGTCAAGATTTATATTGATGTATATCTGACAGTGAGAGGTCTGTTAAATAAATTTATGGTATGTTCATACAGTGGAAAGTTCTGTGGCCATTACAACGGAGGTGAAGAAAACAGAAGAAGACAGTAAGTAGTCAAGTGCAAAAACTGGGTCACAAAACAAACAATGTGACCCCAGTCTGGCAAACAAACAAACAAAAGTTTATCTCCAAGCGTATGTAGGCCTGGAAGGAGGCTCTACATGGAAACAGTAACAGCAGTCTTCTGTGGATAGGAGTGTGAGTCTCAACTCTCTTCCTACTTTGTTTCCCAAAACTGACAATGGATGTTTATCACTTTTGTGATCCTAGGGAGAAAAGAACGAACAGTTGTCCTAATAGCATGTTCAAAAAATTATTTTTTGCTCTCTCTCTGTCTGAGAGGAGAATTTTAGAAATGTTTCCAAANTCTGTGGATAGGAGTGTGAGTCTCAACTCTCTTCCTACTTTGTTTCCCAAAACTGACAATGGATGTTTATCACTTTTGTGATCCGAGGGAGAAAAGAACGAACAGTTGTCCTAATAGCATGTTCAAAAAATTATTTTTTGCTCTCTCTCTGTCTGAGAGGAGAATTTTAGAAATGTTTCCAAAAAAAAGAAATGTTCCTGGTTCCTTTGGTTCACAGTGAATGTGAGACTTCTTCCGGTCGTAGCTACCCACTCCCGCCTCGTGCCCTTTCCACCAAGCCCTCTTCCCTTCCACATGAATCAGGGCCTCCTGGAACTCGGCTCTGAGCCAGCCCTCCAGCTCGAGATCCACGGGCCTGGAGTTGGGCTGGCCACGGTGTTCTGGATCTGTGGGCCCTTTGCACGGTGCTCCAGGTGAGTGGCCTCTTGGACACGACCTGTTCCCATCTGGATGTAACACCCGCCACCTGAGCAGTCAATGCTTTTTCCTCTAAGACTTGCCCTCCTTCAGCTGGTGGCTTTGAGGGAGGCAGGCCCCTCACCCTTCACACCCCTGATGGTAGCCCTGGCTGCTTCCAGGCTGGGGCAGTGACCATCCTGGGCTCCCCTCCGCCAGCTCCCGCCCGTCCTGACCCTGGGCCTCAGAGGCCCTTTCTGGCACAGCTTCTGCCCTTGGGACTCAGCCAGTGTTAACTCTTCCTGGGTTTGGGCTTCGCCTCTGACTCATTCTGCTTCACCCACCCCAATAAGATGCTGCCACTTCCCTTGGACCCCCTGGGAGGATCCCTCTTGCCTCCTCCCCGGTTGGATCTTTGAGATCAAGGAGGAGAGGAAGGTCTGGACAGACTTCTTTCTTTGTGTTGCCATTAATTTGCATTTGGCTCAAAGTGGCCCATCTGTTAAGAATTTTTATTTAATTCCGTTTCAAGCTCTTTACAAATACGGGTGCGGGTCGTCTCTGCCCCCTTAGATCACACTGATGGGCTTGGTGAATGAGCTCAACACAGGCGCAGGACTCCAGAAAATTCCCACAGGACACAGTAATGAACCCATATGATACCACTGACTCAGGCCTCATTTTTCTACAAGTAGACGAGGTCAAAGTTAAAGACCTTGCTGAAATCCCCGCAGAAAAACCTCAGCACTTCCCTGGTCTGCAGGCCACGGTTCTACGCTGCTGAAGAAGGTGGAGCCTCACCCTTCCAGTCTATAGAGTGAGGAGAGGTGGTAATTCTGGTCTCAGGCTTCAGTGAAAGCACTCCGTGGCTCCTGATTTACGAGTATCACCCGATGGTGGTGACTGACAGCTGAAACCTACCGAGACAAGGCTGACAGGCTGGCGTGACTTGTTTTTGGTGATCTGTGCCCCTCCCAACAATCACGACTTCTAAATGCTCACAAATCACCCACTGAATAATCTGTTCTAGGATGTTGCTAGGAATCTTTCTGTTTTAAATCATACTCAATGATCCATAGCTCATAAAAGGGTCCTCTTCACGCTTTTCAAAGTTGAAGTAAACCTGCATACCCTGGTGTGTCACTGACATGCGAGTACTTTCCAGATAATGTACAGAACTCCAAAGAATCAGTAAGTAAAAGAGAAAAACCCAGCAGAAAAGCTGGCCAAGGGCACAGAGGAACAATCGGTAAGAGAGGAAACCTAAATACCAAAGATGCTCCATCTCACTTGCAAGCAGGGAAATGCAAATTAAAATCATGGTCAGAAGCCATTTCGCACGCATTCTGTCAGGACACGGAGGCTGGGAACTTCTCACACTCCAGTGCGGTGTGGGGTTGGGTGGCTCTGGGGAACAGCTGGCCACATCTAGGAAAGCTGGAGGGGTACAGGCTCCCCGCGCCCCCACCTTCCACCCAGCAAGATGGAGCCTCGGTGTGGACCCCAGGTCAGTTCTTGCTCACACACCCGAGGAGATGTGGACCCAAACGTTCACAGCAGCATTGTTTACTAGGAGGAAAAGATCAAACAACTTAATGTTCATCAATAAACTAGACTTTAAAATCATGGCATATTGATACAGTGGAATTCTACACTGCAGTGAAAATGAATGAACACGTGAGGGTGTACAAGGAAGGCACCCAAGCCCTGGAAATGTTCTACAGATCTTTCTCAAGCTAAGTGACGGTTGGTTGTTGTTGCTATTTTGTCACTAAGTTGTGTCTGAGTCTTTTGAGACCCCATGGACTATGCCCACCAGGCTTCTCTGTCCATGGGATTTCCCAGGCGAGGATACTGGAGTACGTTGCCATTTTCTTCTCCAGGGGATCTTCCCAACCCAGGGGTTGATTGGCAGGCAGATTCTTTACCACTGAACCCCCATGGAAGCCCAATACAATCACTTTGTAAAAAGTACCTTGAGCTGTACCTTTAAGATTTGTGGGAAAAAAAAAAAGTGTACCAAATACGAATGAACATGAATGACCTGTATCTGTGTAGACTGATCTGAAAAACGTAGTGCGAGAGAAACAGATATCACTGCAGGCTGTATATAGGGTCTAAAACTAGCGGAACAATGGGGTAAGTTGTTTATGGTGCACACAGAGCTGGTAAAAGCATAGAGACACAAACGCACGTCGGGGTGCAGAGGCTCAGGAAGCAGGTTCAGAGGGACACGTGCAACAGCGCATCTGTAAACATTTGCCTCTGAAGCTCGGTGATGGGCACACAGGTGTATTACTGTTGCTTACATTTAATAACATTAATTACATTATTATTTATATTTTTATATAAGTAAAATATTTTGTTTAAAACTTTGTGCTAAAAAGTTAGAACACATTATGTCTGTCTCCAGTTTTCTGGCTCCCTCCCTTTCTCCAGGATTCTCACTGCTGCTGCTGCTGCTGCTAAGTCGCTTCAGTTGTGTCCGACTCTGTGCGATCCCAGAGACGGCAGCCCACCAGGCTCCTCTGTCCACGGGAGTTTCCAGGCAAGAGTACTGGAGTGGGGTGCCATTGCCTTCTCCCAGGTGACCTCAAAAGCTGACAGTCCTGCCTGCATGTTTTTCTCTGGCTGACGGGAGTCAGTGCTAAGAACTCTGGAACCAGGGCGCCTGGCCTCAAATCACAGCTCTGCCGTTTGCTGGCTGAGGGACCTTGAGTGAGTGAGTGAACCTCTCTGTGCCTCAGTTTACTCATCTGTAAAATGGGGATTGTAACAACACCCATCTAACAGGGTAGAGTAACTTGAGAGTGGGCCTGATGATGGTCTGTGCTGTGTGCACTACCTCTTCTGCTGCCCTCGCCAGGCCAGAGGGCTGCTAACCTCCACTCTCGCTGTGCTGGCCCACCATTTCCAGCCCCCACTTTGTGGAAGGCACTCTAATCAAATAAGCAGGGAGTTCCCACATGCTGACTGCTTTCTTCGGTCTTTCCCGGGTGAAGGCCGGTTCCTCCTCCTCTCCCTTTCTTGGTCTGCCCTCCCCGCTAAACCCCATTGCTTTCCCCTTAGCCATCTTCTCAAGCGTGAGGACCGTCTGGGCCTGCCTCCCCGACCTGCTGCTTCAGTGACCATTAACTCTTATGTTGGGTCCACTCGACACGGTGGTGTAAAATATTTGAAACAGTTGCCTATGCTTATAAACAGGATCGCTCCCATTAAAGTCTGGACCCCTAAATTCTGTTGAAAACTGGGGCGATCTAGCCACACTGGGCTTTCTCACGTCCCCGCGTGGCGACCACCGGTCTGGGCAGAGGGACAGCCCAGCGAGCTGCACAGCCCTCTGACTGCCGTCCCCGGTGCCACCCGCAGGGGACAGGGGTGCCCCAGGCAGGGGGGCATGAGGGGCCCTGAGCTGCACCCTGGCTCTGCCCAGCAGGCTGCGGCTCTGCAGCAGGGGTGCCTTCTCCAGAGGATGGGTCTCCTGTTCCTAGATGGCAGAGATGTCACAGGGGCTTGAGAGCTCCCTGCTCAGGGAGGGGCAGGACAGAACTCCCCGCCCTGTGCCCTGGCTTGTTCTGGCCTGTTGAGTTGGCATGCACCCCTGAGGCTAGCAGTCCCAAGCCCTCCTTATGGGACCATTCTGTTCTGAGTTCCTGTGCTCACCAGGAACATTTGAGTCCCAGGAAAGCATATCTACCCTTTGCGGTCCTGTGAGAAAGCACTGAGAGATGACTTCTTTATGGAGAAAACATTTCGCTGATGTTGAGGCATTCCCTGGAAGCGTGGATTCTCTGTGACAAGTATAGGTAGGCACCCGTGCCTCACTTTGGTGTCCAGCGCCTGGGTAGCCACTATTAGTCAATCTTAGATCAGCCACCCTGGTGCCTGGAGGAGGGGCGGTCTGTGGGTGCTGGGGGACAGAGCAGGCAATGCAGAAGGGCAGGGCATCAGTGTCCCTTGTGAGGGTGGCGGGGCTGAAGGCCCCCGAGATATTCACTGCTTCTGGAATTTCTCCAGAATGGCATATGTCTGACTCTCATCTATTTTTTTCTTTGTTTGGTGATTTGCCAATAAGACATAAGCTTAAGGGGATAAATACAGATTTGTGGGGGCTACAAGACAAAAGTTTAGCTTTAAGGCTGTCTACTCAGCAAGTGATTTGGGGAGAGGGGAACCAGAGGGATGGAGTCTGCAGCTCTGACAGCTGACAAGGAGGGGAATCCCACCAGATACCAGGCCTCCTGGCAGCAGGGGGAGTGGGCCTGGGTCCCAGAGGAGGACCCTGGGGCAGAAACAGCAGGCCGGGGGGCTGCTAGAGACACCGGCTCTCTCTCCAAAAATAGGTTCCTTCATACTTCTCTGCTTGGGAGTTTATTTCTGAGACGCTCTCTTTTTCCCTTGACTTTTTCCAGAATCTCAGATCTCGAAATCTACCAAAGTCAGAAATCTTTCACCAAAATATCAAGCAGACCCCCACTTGAGTGCTGCTCCGTTATTTATTCTAAGACCACGTCTGGGGTAGTAGGGCATCAAGGCAGCACCACCCCCTGCCATCCCTGCCAGAGTCATCAACACTTTTCTCCTTTGGCCCAAATTAGGTACAGAGCAGAGCTCTCTCCACGGCCTCTGGGAGTCACCTTACGAGCCCTCACTGCTCAGGTGAAAAGAGTTTTAACTGGGACTCTGTATATCGGAGGAGGAAGTGGAGACTGGGACACGACTTGCGAGCAGCTTGAGGTAGCAGACACCCTCAAGTCTTTTTTACTTTCAAGTTTCAGATTTAGGGTTTTTGTACCTTTCTTTCAAAGAAAGAGCTGCAAACCCAGTTATCAGACTTCTGCTCAGGACAGAATCCACACTAATGGACGTGGAGGGGCGTGGAGTAGCAGGCTGAGGGGAGCTGTTTAACTTCCACACATTGTTTGCCCTGGTGTGGGTAAAGCCGCAGCACCAGTCACTGCTTGCTGTTTCAGGAAGACATTAAAGAGAAAAAGTGCTCTTTTTTCTTTTTTTAAAATTAAAATATCAGTGGAAGAAAAGTCATTGGTGTAGAAACTAAAGGCAAAGCGAGGCTAATGATATTTATTCTCCTTGGTGAACAGACACAAAACTTGGATGAAAAGCAGTTGTGAGCTCTTACAGCCCAGACCTCATTTCTTCACACGAGGCCGTTCTAGAACAGAAAAAGGAGCACACTGAAGTTCTTTGTGTGCGGTGGACGGAGGTTCAGGTCCCCCAACAATCGTGTGGAAGTGATACCCCTTGTGTGATGGTGTCAGACGGTGGAGTCTTTGGGAGGAGATTAGAATTAGATAAGTGGAGGGTAGAGCCCTCATAAATGGGGCCAGTGCCCTTATGAGAGTCAGGGAGAGCCTCCCAAATGCAGAGTCGCTCCCACAGACCTGTACTGATTCCCAGAGGGTTATGGCTTCTTTCTCTGCTTTCCACCATGTGAGGTTACAATGGAAAGTAGGCATAACTCAACCCATTCTGATTAGTGGAGAAAATTATACAGTTGCCCCTCGGTATCCACATACTTTGGATGTGGATACCAAAGTACGAGGGTGCTGGAGTTTGCTATGTAATGTGGCTGGAGCCCGTGCAGCCATCTTGAAACAATGAGGTGGAAGCTTCTTGTCGAGGGTGATGGAGAAGCAATAAAGAAGTCTGGATCCCTGAAGCCTTCTCCTAGGCATAGACTGCCTGCCTTTAGTCTTCCTTACCTGAGACAACTGCTATTAAGGATTTTAGCCTAAACTGATAGGCCCTTCTTTCCACAGCTGTAATCAGTTTTGTTTTCATCTGAATCATCACAGAGTCTTTACCCGACAAGACATTCTTTGCCTCCAAATGCATCTAAGTCAATCAACTTTGCTTTTCCCACTAAGAGAAAGCAAAGACAATGTATGTCGGGGGAATGTTCCGGTTCTGCCTTAAACTAAAACAGAACTGAAATATACAAAAGTTGTTTTTAGACACCTTGGAAGCCACGCCTGTGGTCTCTCTGTCGCCCACTGGGTGGCTCACTTGGACTGCCTTCTGCTGCTGGCTTTCCAGAGGGAAAGGCTGAACTTAGAGCGCGTGCAGTGGCTGCTCCGAGGTGGCTGGTAATCACGGGTCCGCTGATCTTGTGTCCCAGCATCCTGCATTCCCAGCTTACGTGGTAATTGGAAGGGGACCTCATCTAAGGCATATTTTGCATGTGCTGGAATCCTTAGAGTGGACATGGCATCTCTACTGTCTACCTTGTACCCAAATTTCTACTTGATGTCAGAGGGATGACACAGGCCTCTGAGGTCTTCTTCTGGGCAACACCAAGTCCCAGGAAAACTTGCTGGAGCAGCCCTGAGGGGCCAGCTGTCCCAGATTTCAGCTCTAAACCCACTCCAGTACTCTTGCCTGGAAAATCCCATGGACGGAGGAGCCTGGTAGGCTGCAGTCCATGGGGTCGCAAAGAGTTGGACACGACTGAGCGACTTCCCTTTCACTTTTCACTTTCATGCATTGGAGAAGGAAATGGCAACCCACTCCAGTGTTCTTGCCTGGAGAATCTCAGGGACGGGGGAGCCTGCTGGGCTGCCGTCTGTGGGGTCGCGCAGAATCGGACACGACTGAAGTGACTTAGCAGCAGCAGCAGTGCAGGATGTTGGCAAAGGGGATCCTGGCTGTTTTCATCATATGACTTTAAAATTCTCCTGTTGACTGATGTGGAACAGCTAAAATGAAAACATGTTCCACAAACCGACTCAGCAAGCTTATCAGGTTTGTCAGTGACTGGCTGAGTGTCAGCCTCCCAAGTTCATGCCTGTGCGTGGAGAGGGGACATGGCCCCCGCTGGTAAAGAACTGCTCTGGAACAAGCTTACTGCTCACATTGTCTTGGGACCCTCCTCCAAGTGTCCTGAGACATCTTAGGTGGACTGGCCCCATTTGGGAGGCCTTCCCCCAACTGTAAGTTGTGAGACAGTTCAGACGAGCTGACCTCTGAAGTTGGAAGGTTTATTTTGGAAGCACTGATTTCATTTCTGTCCCAGTTATAAATAGGAGTCCCTGGTGGCTCAAGCAGTAAAGAATCTGCCAGCAGTAGGGAGACACAGGTTCGATCCCTGAGTTGGGAAGATCCCCTGGGGAGGGAAATAGCAACCCACTCTAGTGTTCTTGCCTGGATAATTTCATGGACAGAGGAGCTTGGTTGGCTACAGTCCATGGGGTGGCAAAGACTCAGACATGACTGAATGACCAACACTTTCACTTTTTTTCCAGCTATAAATAGTAAGACCAAAGTATATGGCTAAGGATTCAGACAAGACATGTCTTTCAAAAACCTAACAATGAAATAGCTTAATGCAATACTAAATTTCTTAGCAGGATGTATAAAAAATGTAAAATCATTGAATAAAAGCTGTAAGTTAGCATATAAATGCTGTATGCATTTATTGAAGTGTGTTTATGCCAGTAGGTGGCTAGTTTAATGCAATTCCAACACATTTTATGTAAGATAATCATCATAAAAGGCAACGGCAATGCAGGGGCATTCAAAATGAGAGACTTTGCGTTTTTAAAGAATGCAGTTATTCTCCTTTAGGGGCCTTCAGAGGGAAAAGCAAGTGTAGAAACGCAGAAGCCTCAGCTCGAATAGTCAGCTGCTGAGTTAGAATCTGCAAGTCAAAAGTTACTTGCATCTAGTTCTCAGAATAGAGAAGAACATCATGGAAGATTGCTTAGAGGAGAAATTTTAAAGTTCATTAGGAATTTCCTTGAGTAAACCAGGAGAAAGAAAGCAAAGTAAGGAAACAAAGTGGGAGGAATGTGAATGTGCAGAGAAGGTCAGTTCAGTCGTGTCCGACTCTTTGCGACTCCATAAACCGCAGCACGCCAGGCCTCCCTGTCCATCACCAACTCTCGGAATCCACCCAAACCCATGTCCATCGAGTCGGTGATGCCATCCAGCCATCTCATCCTCAGTTGTCCCCTTCTCCTCCTGCCCTCAATCCCTCCCAGCATCAGGGTCTTTTCCAATGAGTCAGCTCTTCACATCAGGTGGCCAAAGGATTGGAGTTTCAGCTTTAGCATCAGTCCTTCCAATGAACATCCAGGACTGATCTCCTTTAGGATGGACTGGTTGGACCTCCTTGCAGTCCAAGGGACTCTCAAGAGTCTTCTCCAACACCACAGTTCAAAAGTTCTTCGGCGCTCAGCTTTCTTTATAGCCCAACTCTCACATCCATACATGACCACTGGGAAAACCATCGCCTGGTCTAGAGCAGTTGTCATAAAGATGTGTGTGGGTAACCCAGTGAGCGAGGTAATGGGAGGTGGCCCGGGTGCTCAGCACTATGATGGAGACAAACTATGCATCAGATGAGGTCCCCGCCCAGACACCATGCAGCTGGAATAGATCCTGTTAGGAATAGATATTCATCTAGAAAGCGCTTTCTTTCCTTTCCTCATTGCATTTAACTGAAATATATAGCAAAAGTCACAGCAATTTTGTGTAAACAGAATTGTGTAAACAGGATTACTTGGGGCAGAAGTGAAAGTGGATGTTCCCAGAAGCCATGTCCCTTTGCCTCCCTTTAGACACCAGGACACCTGCCTTCCTCACCTCTCATTGCCACTGATGACAGCCAGGTTTTGTCATCAGCTGCTCAGTTTCCCTTGATGTTGCTGTTGAGTTGCTAAGTCGTGTCTTACTCTTTGCAGCCCCACAGATGGCAGCACACTAGGCTCTTCCGTCCTCCACTGTCTCCTGGCTTGGCTCAAGTTCATGTCCATTGAGTCGCTGATGCTGTCTAACCATCTCAACCTTGCTGCCCTCTTCCCCTTTGGCGCTCAGTCTTTCCCAGCACGGAGGCAGTTCTCATCAGGTGGTCAAATACTGGGGCTTCAGCATCAGGCCTTCCAATGAATATTTGGCATTGATCTCCTTTAGGATGGACTCGTTGGATCTCCTTGCAGTCCAAGGGCCTCTCCAGAGTCTCCTCCAGCACGAGTTTGCCTTGGGAAATGTCTGCTGGCGTTTCTCAGCACCCCTCAGGCTCCATACCCCAGCTGTCTTTGCATGGCATGCATGGGGTGAGTGTCTCACCGGAACTCTGATGCCTTCCCTCTGAGCCTGCCCTTTAGGGTTTGCTACATGCTCTTGGTCTCAGTCTCTCAGACGCTACCCTCAACCCCAAGTCTTGCTGCTTGTTATGCCTTCGAACAAGCTCTCCTCCTGCCAGCTGTACCTCCCTCCCTCTGCTCCCCGCATCTACTGATCTCTTGGCCTCACACTCAGGTTCAAGGAGAGTCCACAAGACGCATCCCTCACTTCTAAGCAACCTCCCCTGGGTGCCCTCCATGCCCTGGGTGCGTCTCTTTCAGGGCGTTTATCTTGCTGTGTGATTAATGGGGGCTTCTGTCTCATAGGAGCCAGTTACCGATACAGGCTGTGAGAGCCCAGTAGGCAGGACCATGCATCACTCACTGCACCTGGCACAGTGCCTGGCACAAACTGTATACCTGGTAAATAATCATTGATTAAGTGAGTCGATCCATGAACAAACAAACCAGCGCTGGTGTCTACTGCAGACCAAAACACACTGATACCCTCTGCTTTTCCTTCTCGGAGAGTCTCCCATTTCACCCTCCGTTCCCACCTTGCCCTCCCTGACTCTCCACAGGCACCAGCACTGTGAACAGGCCCCCGAGAACACACCGAAGGCAGGGAAAGGGGCGGAACATTCTAGGAAAGTGGACTGGTCTGGTTCACCATCCACTGCCAGTTAAGTTCTATCTCTGATCACATCAAGTATGAGTGTGAGCAACAACAAGATTTGGAGCAGAAAGTGGAATAGACTGGAAAAGAAGAGGGAGGAAAACACCTGTTTTGGGGGGTAGTACATACAGTGGACTTACAGTTCCCACCAGACGAGGTTATAAAGAACCTCATCAAATTGAAAGATTTGCTGCTGAATATGGGTTTCCCAGATGGCGCTCGTGGTAAAGAACCCACCTGCCAACGCAGGAGATGTGAGAGACACATGCCCCACCCCTGGGTCAGGAAGACCCCCTGGAGGAGGGCATGGCAACTCACTCCAGTACTCTTGCCTGGAGAATCCCATGGACAGAAGAGCCTGGCAGGCTGCAGTCCATAGGGCTGCAAAGAGTTGGACATGACTGAAGCGACTTAGTACGCACACACTGCTGAATGTATTATTGTTCAATTGCTCAGTCATGTCTGACTCATTGCTGCCCCACGGACTGCAGCACACCAGGCATCCCTGTCCATCACTGTCCCCCAGAGTTTGCTCAAACTCATGTCCATTGAGTCAGTGATGCCATCCAACCATCTCATCCTCTGTTGCCCCCTTCTCTTGCTGCCCTCAATCTTTCCCAGCATCAGGGTCTTTTCTAATGAGTTGGCTGTTCGCATCAGGTGGCCAAAGTATTGGAGCTTCAGCTTCAGCATCAGTCCTTCCAATGAATTTTCAGGGTTGATTTCCTTTAGGATTAACTTGTTTGATTTCTTTCCGGTCTAAGGGACTCTCAAGAGCACCGCAGTTCAATAGCATCAATTCTTCGGTGCTCAGCCTCTTTATGGTTCAACTCTCACATCTGTATGTGACTACTGAAAAAAACCACAGCTTTGACTATACCGACCTCTGTCTGCGAAGTGATGTCTCTGCTTTTTAACATGCTGCATAGGTTTGTCAGAGCTTTTCACCCAAGGAGCAAGTGTCTTTTAATTTCATGGCTACAGGCACTGTCCACAGTAATTTTGGAGCCTAAGAAAGTAAAGTCTGTCACTGTTTCCATTTTTTATCCCCATTGATTTGCCATGAAGTGATGAGACTGGATGCCATGATCTTTGTTTTTGGAAGCTGAGTTTTAAGCCAGCTTTTTCACTCTCCTCTTTCACTTTCATCAAGAGGCTCTTCAGTTCTTCGCTTTCTGCCATTAGGGTGGTGTCATCTGAGTGTATACATAACAGAAAAAAGTAAACTTCCTATGCACGTAGAAGCCACTGACTGTGTGTGTTTTTGTTCGCTCAGGCCCGTTTTCTGCACTGCACCTTGGGAGGCTGATGTATCCAGGCTGCACCCCAGGCCTCCCTGCCGTGGATCAGACCCAAAGGAGGCACCGTCAGTAGACGGGAGAGAAGGAGTAGGAGAGGGGGGTTTCCTCTCTCCCCTCCACCCACCTGGCTCACTTGCCCTGTTTTCAACAGAACTGCCGGACCAGCCATGGAAAGGACGAAGACTTCATACTTATTTCAAGAAGGTGGTACTGCAGCATTAAGTGAGCAAGCTTTGTAAATATCGCCGGTACAGGAATGCGGAGCCGGAGGAATGGCGGCTGTGGAGGTCCCAGCTCTGGGCTACGGAGTTGCAGCAAAACAATCTCTGTATTCCTACCTCCACCGTCGGAGGCAAGAAGCGCGCCTGCTCCCGGGCTCTGTGTTCAGGCCCCTTTCCCTCACTCCCAACCCACAGTTAACCCTTGGTGATGAATTCAAGCCTCGGAAGCACCTGAAGGTCACTCCCTCTCTCCTTTCGCTCAGAGACCAAAGTCAAACGTTCTGTCTGAAAATCAAATATCTGTGGCTGTTTTCTCCAGAGATCTTCGAGATTCATCTCCCTTCTTTCAGGTCAAGTAAGTGTTATTGATCATAGGGGAAATTACAAACACAGACAGATGGCTGTAAGAGAGCGTGCTCTGAAGACATCTCTCTCTCTGAGGTCGGGGCAGTGCTAAGCAGTTCCACACGCACTGGCTAATGTCACCTTAAAACCTGTGAGGTAGGGAGCATTGCTTCCCTCATTTCACTGATAAGAAACCTGATTACTGGAAAGTCACAAAACTTGTCCAAGGTTACACTGGCTCCTGTCTGCCAAAGCTATATTCAGACACGGAGATGCCAGAACGCTTGTTCTTAACCACCCGACTCTACCACTGTGAGAACTCTGACAACCCTGCATCCCCTCTAAGCCTGAATTTCCCCCCCGCTGAGAGTAAAGACGCAAGATTAAGTCATTGAAAAAACTGCGTCCGGCTCCAAAATTTTCTCCGGAGGGGGCTGCTTTGCCTCTATTAACCACCAGGTGGCGCAAAGCCAACAATAGGATCTGGTTGCCAGGACTCCAGGGCCAAGACCTACTTGCCCCCTGAACCATCTCTGACCGTGGCGTGGGAATGGAGTGGAAACTTGTTCCCAGGAGCAATCTGCAAAGCCACACAATATCCACGTGGCAGAGCTAAGAGTTTAACCAGTTTGTCTGACTCCTCTGGGCACATTTCCATCAGCTGCACTGCTGCAACTCTTAAGGGGACAGGCAAGAAGGGAGACTCGAGGGACATGAGCTTGAGCAAACTCCAGGATACAGGAAGGGAACCAGGGAACAAAAACCAGGCACAAACACCAGGGAAGCCTGATGTGCCTCAGTCCATGGGTCACAAAGAGTGGACATGCCTTAGTGACTGAACAACAAAGAAGGAAGGTCACTGAGCTCTTTTGAAGCAGTTTGAAGTTTTGTGCAGATGGCATGTTAGAATCAACCTTCCAAATGAATAAAGGTTAAGAAGTTGATGCATGCCATACCAAAGTGGATGTTCTCAATCAATGAAAGAGGCTTGCTGCTAATAAAAAGAAAAGAGATCTAAAAGTTCAGTCCCTCAGTCATGTCTGACTCTGCGACCCCATAGACTGCAGCACGCTAGGCTTCCCTGTCCATCACCAACTCCTGGAGCTTGCTCAAACTCATGTCTACCCAGTCGGTGATGTCATCTGGTCATCTCATCCTCTGTCGTTCGCTTCTCCTCCCACCTTCAATCTTTCCTAGCCTCAGGGTCTTTTCTAATGAGTCAGTTCTTTGCATCAGGTGGCCAAAGTGTTGGAGTTTCAGCTTCAGCATCAGTCCTTCCAATGAATAGTCAGGGTTGATTTCCCTTAAGATGGACTGGTTTGACCTCCTTGCTGTCCAAGGGACTCTCAAGAGTCTTCTCCAACACCACAGTTCAAAAGCATCAATTCTTCGCCGTTCAGCTTTCTGTATAGTCCAACTCTCACATCCATACCTGACTACTGGAAAAACCATAGTTTTGACTAGACAGACTTTTGTTGGCACAGTAATGTCTCTGCTTTTTAATATGCTGTCTAGATTAGTCGTAGCGTTTCTTCCAAGGAGCAAATGTCTTTTAATATCATGGCTGCAGTCACCATCTGCAGTGATTTTTGAGCTCAGAAAAATAAAATCTGTCCCCATTTCCATTGTTTCCCCATCTATTTGCCATGGAGTGATGGGACCAGATGCCATGATCTTCGTTTTCTGAATGTGGAGCTTTAAGCCAGCTTTTTCACTCTCTTCTTTCACTTTCATCAAGAGGCTCTTTAGTTCTTCTTTGCTTTCTGCCATAAGGGTGGTGTCATCTGCATATCTGAAGTTATTGATCTTTTTCCTGGCAATCTTGATTCCAGCCTGTGCTTCCTCCAGCCCGTCATTTCACATGCTGTACTCTGCATATAAGTTAAATAAGCAGGGTGACAATATACAGCCTTGATGTACTCTTTTCCCTATTTGGAACCAGGTCTGTTTTTCCATGTCCAGTTCTAACTGTTGCTTCTTGACCTGCATATAGATTTCTCAGGAGGCAGGTCAGGTGGTCTGGTATTCCAACCATTTTCAGAATTTTCCACAGTTTGTGGGATCTACACAATCAAAAGCTTTGGCATAGTTGATAAAGCAGAAGTAGATGTTTCTCTGGAACTCTCTTGCTTTTTCTATGATCCAGCAGATGCTGGCAATTCTATCTTTGGTTTGATCTCTGCTTTTTCTAATCCAGCTTGAACATCTGGAAGTTCACGGTTCATGTACTGTTGAAGCCTGGCTTGGAGAATTTTGAGCATTACTTTGCTAGCATGTGAGACGAGTGCAGTTGTGCGGTAGTTTGAGCATTCTTTGTCATTGCCCTTCTTTGGGACTGGAATAAAAACTGACCTTTTCCAGTCCTGTGGCTACTGCTGAGTTTTCCAAATTTGCTGGCAGATTGAGTGCAACACTTTTACAGCATCATATTTGAGGATTTGAAATAGCTCAACTGGAATTCCATCACCTCCACTAGCTTTGTTTGTAGTGATGCTTCCTAAGGCCCTCTTGACTTTTCATTCCAGGATATCTGGCTCTAGATGCGTGGTCACACAATCATGGTTATCTGGCTCATTGGGATCTTTTTCATATAGTTCTTCTGTGTATTCTTGCCACTTCTTCTTAATGTCTTCTGCTTCTGTTAGGTCCATACCATTTCCATCCTTTATTGTGCCTATCTTTACATAAAATGTTCCCTTGATATCTCCAACTTTCTTGAAGAGATCTTGCAGCTATTAGCACACTCAAATCCATTCTCAGAGATCCCTATGAGGCCCCTGTCCAGTACCCCCATGTGTATGAGTGAATATAAAATAGACTGTACATGGTTGGCAAGGATGAAGACATGGTTTGTGGTAGAAGCACAGCCAGGAACTTGCTGCCCGTGGACACAGATTTCAAGTCCATAGATGGCATCTTTTGCATCGCAGAAGTGTGGATGGTCTGACCATGCTCTTCTCTGACAAATTCAGGCATTGAGAAGTTACAGGAATTGTCCTCCATGTGTCAACTCTTCCTGGCTGGTGGGGTGCATGGCACCCTGGCCCGTCCAACCTTGGCCTGCGTTGTCTCCATGCTCTGAGATAAACCCTGGAGAACGGGGCATGGACACCTAGGGACTTCGGGAATGAAAGGGAGGAAATGGAGAGAAGGATTTTTCCTATTTTTTTTTTTTTTT
>SJYA01006398.1:0-22002 GCA_006410615.1 Neotragus moschatus
ATAGTTGCTGTGTGCTTGCCCAAGCATATGCAGACTCTTAGTGTTGCACTCTCAGATCCCCTCTCTCACGTATACTCTCCATATCACTGACATCGTGACAAATTCCTCACTAGCGCCTTTCAGGAGGCTGGATTTCAACACGACCTTTCAACAGCCGAATTCCCCTGCTTATATATAAATCCTATTCCAGGCGACTTTTTACGTGCAAAATTCCTAATGTGACATGTAAAGCAACTCTAAACAGATCCTTGGGTGTGCCTTCTGCTTCTGTTTTGTTTTTCACTAGCTTCACCCACCCTGAACTGTAGCTGTTCACTGGCAAATCCGTTTCTGGGGAAGTTCAGTTAGCCCGACTCCAATCTAGATTTCCCCGCTTCCGGGTAGAAAGATTGAATAGGCTGCTTTTGCCTTTGGTAAACATCATTTTCAAACCCTACTTCCATTTTCACCGATTTCATTAAGATTGTAAGAATCCTGGGATTAATCTATCCAACCGCATTCTGATTTACCATGGCGACTGGCTCCCGGCCTGCGCATTCCCACTGGCAACCCAGTGTCTGGTCAGAAGCCCCTTTGAGGACGGCACAGGTCGCAGCGGGGAGTAATCTCTATAAGATAAACACTGGATATAGAAGTGCTCATGACTAGCCAAAAGTATAAACAGCACAAACCACAACCTAGGTTTTGTTATTTTGTGTTGTGAACTGAAGTCGACTTATCCCACTGAGAATGAATTAACTCCTAGAACATAAGCCGCTAAACACGCATAAACTCCCAAAGCTTAAGTGCTGTCTTCAACAAAAAATGTCTTGTAGCAACTCTTCTCACCTAAAGCACATCCAGAGTGCTTCAACCCGCGGGGTTCCCCCTCTCTCCTCGCGCTAGCCTCCTTTATATGAATAGGCCCTGAAGGGGATGTTGCAGCCTATGCAGCCCGCCGGGCGGCCAGAAAAACGTGTGCCCACTGACCAAGCACGGCTACACGGCCGTCACAATTCTCCCTCAAGCGATGACATTCCACCAAGTTCACTGGAGTACAGCGCACTAGACGACCACTTTGGAACACCCAGATTTCCTCCGAAATATCACCCCCCTCACCAACACACAGAAGATCAATGCTTAGAGACCACAGTGGTCGAACCACGGGAATTCCAAAAACCAGCCGCTTATGCCTAATACTATATAAGCAGACATCGGACCGTATTGAATACCACAAACTCAAGGTCTGATTTCCTCGACAAATGCCATCCTTCAGATTTGGCGCAATCTCTGGAACAATGAACTGAATTAGAACAAAAGGATACCATAAGATGTTTTGCTCTCAGATTCACAATTTATATGTGGCTTTAGAAAACCAAAAATGTGGCCTGAGTAACATTAGACAGAAATGAAAATGATGTAACTCAGTTTGTTCATATTTTAATTTCACATTTTAGTTAAAAAAATATTCTTTGAATCAGTTGGAAATCTTTTATTAACTAATAAGGGGACGACAGAGGATGAGCTGGCTGGATGGCATCACGACTTGACGGACATGAGTTTGGGTGAACTCAGTACTCTTGCCTGGAAAATCCCATGAGTGGAGGAGCCTGGTAGGCTGCAGTCCAAGGGGTCGCTAAGAGTCGGACATGACTGAGCGCCTTCACTTTCATGCATTGGAGAAGAAAATGGCAACCCACTCCAGTATTCTTGCCTAGAGAATCCCAGGGATGGGGGAGCCTGGTGGGCTGCCGTCTATGGGGTCGCACAGAGTCGGACACGACTAAAGCGACTTAGCAGCAGTAGCAGCCGGGAGTTGGTGATGGACAGGTAGGCCTCGTGTGCTGCAATTCATGGAGTCACAAAGAATCGGACACGACTGAGCGACTGAACTGAACTGAAAGCTCAGCCAGAGACAAATTTTATGGATGAGGTCAGCAAATGACATATTCTGCCTTTATAGGTGCACCTGGCCTGATTAGGAACAATTTTTTTCCCTAGCTGTGTTCTGCTCTTCACTTCCAAGAAAGGGAGAGCCAAATGCCATTACTTAGTTTAAATCTTGCCTGCAATAATTGACTCCCACAAAAGTAACTGAAACATGGAAAGACACCATTAGATAAGAGTACAAAAAGGAGTCCAAGAAGGCAGAAATACGTGAACAACAAAAGCCTCCGACGCTGTGGAGGACCAGAGTGAGAACCTCGGGCAGGAAAACACGCCCCAAACCTGCCCCTTCCCTGATTGGCCTTGAGTGTAGTAGCTGGTACAAGTCCTATTTTGCATAGGCCTGAACCAATCAGGTTCCAGGGGGAGGAGACAAAACGTATAAAAAGGGAAGCCAACCGCATCGCAGCCTGTTCAAATTACAACGCGCTGGAGCTGTGTGTTTGGTATAGAGGGTTTCTGAAAGCACCTGGGAAGCACCGTCGAAAGGACCGGTGGTGAAGGTCACGTGTTTTGGCCAGCTAATGGAAAAAGCTGATGTTGGGCAATATTTGCAAGGAAAGGAGAAGGCAGGCTGAAGAGAAGCGGGGATGGCAGCGCCGACTCAACGAACAAGAGTTCTGAGAATATTTTGGTCACTGAACAATTGAGCTGGCGTTAGCACTTAGCGACTGAACAACGGAGCTGTAGTTAGGAATACTGTTTGGTGCCTGCTTAATAGCATTCTGTGTGTTGTAACTATAAGTGGCACATCTTCCCAGATCTTTGCTATGAGGTGTAAAGCACCAAGGAAAATAAACCAACCTTACAACACCGTAAACAACTTCTATATTTTGGCAGTGTGCCAGGCTTCCCTCTCCCTTGCCATCTCCCAGAGTTTGCCCAAGTCCATGTCCATTGAATCATGATGCTGTCCAACCATCTCCTCTGTCTTCTATCTTTCGCAGCATCAGGGTGTTTTCCTGTCAGGTGGCCAAAGTATTGGAGCTTCAGCATCAGTTCTTCCGATGAGTATTTAATAGAGTTCATTTCCTTTAGATGTGATCTTGTTGTTCAAGGAACTCTCAGAAATCTTCTCCAGAAGCACAGTTCAAAAGCATCAGTTCTCCAGAACTCAGCCTGCTTTATGGTCCAGATCTCACATCCGTATATGACTGCTGGTAAGTCCATAACATTGATTATGTATGTTAGGGTATACAGTATATACAAAGGTGTATATATACTATATACCTTTGTTGGCAAAGTGATGTGTTTGTTTTTAACAGTGTCAAGGTTTGTCAGAACTTTCATGCCAAGAAGCAATCGTTTTCTAATTTCATGACTACATTAAGCATTTGCAGTGATTTTAGAACCGAGACGAGAAAAATCTGTCACTGCTTCCGCCTTTTCCCCTTCTATTTGCCATGAAGTGCTGGGACCAGATGCCATGGTCTTAGGTTTTTGGGGTTTTTTTAATATTGTGTTTTAAGCTGGCTTTTTCACTTTCCTCCACCCTCAAGAGATTCTTTAGTTCCTCTTCACTTTCTGCCATTAAATGGTATCCGCATATTTGAGGTTGTTATTTTTCCTGGCAATCTTGATTTCAGCTTATAACACAGCCAGTCTGGCATTTCGCATGATGTGCCCTGCATATGAGTTAAATAAGGTGACCATAAACAGCCTTGTACTCCTTTCTCTATCGTGAAACAGCTGTTCTATACAAGGTTCTAACTGTTGCTTCTTGACTCGCATTCAGGTTTCTCAGGAGACAGGTGAGATGGTCTGGTATTCCCATCTTTTTAAGGTTTTCCACAGTTTGTCATGATCCACACAAAGGCTTTAGCGTAGTCAATGAAACAAGGATGTGTTTTTCTGGAATTCTTATGCTTTCTCCATAATCCAGCGAATGTTGCCGGTTTGATCTCTGGTTCCTCTGACTTCTAAACCCAACTTGAACATCTGGAGGTTCTTCATTGAAGTACTGGTAGAGCCTAGCTTGAGCATTTCGAGCATTTTGAGCATGATCTTACTAGCGTGGGAGATGACTGCGACTGTCTAGTGGTTTGAACATTCTTTAGTACTGCCCTTCTTGGGAATTGAGATGGGAGTTGACCTTTTCCAGACCTGTGACCACTGCTGGGTTTCCAAATTGGCTGACATACTGAGCGCAACACTTTAATAGAAGATCTAATAAAATCTTTTAGGATTTTACATAGCTCTGCTGAAATTCCATCATCTCCGTTAGCTTTATTGACAGCAGTGCTTCCTAAAGCCCATTTGACTTCACACTCCAGAATGTCTGGCTTCGGGTGAGTGACCACACCATCGTGGTTATCCAGGCCTTTTAAGATTTTTTTTTTTTTTTTTTAATGGTTCTGTGTCTTCCTTCCATCTCTTCTTGATCTTTTCTGGTTCTTTTTGGTCTTTACCGTTTATGTCCTTTATTTTGCCAATCTTTGGATGAAATGTTCCTTGATATTTCAGATTTTCTTGGAAGAGATTTCTAGTCTTTCCCCTTTTGTTGTTTTCCTCTATTTCTGTGCATGGTTCATTGAAGAGGGCCTTGTGTCTCTTTGCTATTCTTTGGAATTCTGCATTGAGTGTACTTTCCCTTTCTTTGCTGTTTTTTACGTCTCTTCTTTGCTCAGCTGTTTGTAAAGCTTCTTCAGACAACCACTTTGCCTTCTTGCGTTTCTTTTCTTTTGGGATGGTTTTGTTTGCTGCCTCCTGTACGATATTACGAGCTTCTGTCCATAGTGCTTCAAGCACTCCGTTTATGAGATCTAACCTCCTGGATCTATTCATCACCTCCACTGTGTATTTATAGGGGATTTGATTTAAGTTGTACTTGACTGGCCTATGGGTTTTCCCCATTTTCTTTAAAAATATGTATATACGCCTGTACTTTTCTCTATATCTACACCATATCTATATAAGATTTATTGTAAGGAAATAGCTCATGAGATTGTGGAAGCTTAGTGAGTCCAAAGTGTGAAGAAGGCTTGCTGGTTGAAGATTCAGGAAAGAGTTGGAAGTTTGAGTCTAAAAGCCATCAGTCATAGAACAAAGAGTAGCTGATGTCGTGCGTGGATGCTGAAGACAGTCTGTTGGAGAATTCTCCTTTCCTTGGAGGAAGTCAGCTTTTTTAGTTTATTTAGAACCTGTGCTGATTGCCTAAGTTCCACTTGCACTGGGAA
The DNA here is from genome assembly GCA_006410615.1 of Neotragus moschatus. Classification (NCBI taxonomy): domain Eukaryota; kingdom Metazoa; phylum Chordata; class Mammalia; order Artiodactyla; family Bovidae; genus Neotragus; species Neotragus moschatus. The sequence continues at coordinate 5,103 of SJYA01006398.1, forward strand.
GAGTAGTCTGCTTTACTCAAAATTTACATATTTGAGTGCTAATCTTATCTAAAAACACCCTCACAGAAACATCCACAATGATATTTGACCAAATATCTGAGCACCATGGCCCAGATAAGTTAACTAAAAATTAACCCTCATACATGCTGTAGTTTCCTAAAGCACAGTTGCTCAGTGTGTAGCAACTGCCCTGTCTTTCCATCCTGGTTTAGCACCCTCTGACAATATCTCATTTAGGGCACTTTTGAGCTCACTGCATTATTTTACTATCCTAATTTTTCTCTTAGCCCCCATCCAATTAATCCACATAGCAGAGAAGGGATTTTCAAAAATTCAAGTCTTGTGGAATGAAGTTTGTTTCTTTGGCATATAGTGCTCTCTGCCCTTTCTTTACAGTCTTATCTCTGAAGCNACTTTTGAGCTCACTGCATTATTTTACTATCCTAATTTTTCTTTTAGCCCCCATCCAATTAATCCACATAGCAGAGAAGGGATTTTCAAAAATTCAAGTCTTGTGGAATGAAGTTTGTTTCTTTGGCATATAGTGCTCTCTGCCCTTTCTTTACAGTCTTATCTCTGAAGCTGTCCAGCTAGTTTGATCTCCAACCACATTTGGGATGTTCATGCTTACCCTTTCATGCCTTTACACCTGATTCACAGACTGCCTTTTGTACCTACATTGCCCAACTTTTTGCTTGTCAGAATGACAAATTCTAATCATCCCTGCTATCCTCTGAATGTTTGTGTCTTCCCAAAACACATATGTAGAAACCTTACCTCCCAACCTGGTGATATTAGGAGCGAGGTCTTTGAGAGGTGACTAGATTTTGAGGGCAGAGTCCTCATGAATGGAATTAGTGTTCTTATAATAAAGGCTCCAGAGAAATCTCCCGTAGCTTTCACCATGTGAGAACATAGTGATAAATCAACTATTTACATCTCAGAAAAGTTCTCACCAGAACCCCACCATGCTGAACTTCCAGCTTTTTGAACTGTGAGTGAATACCTGTTTATATGCTATCCAAGCTATAGGTTTTTGTTTTAGCAGCCTGAATGGACTACGACAATTCCCTCAATTTTAGCTCAAAATCTCTGACTCAGGCCTTCCTTCACTGCCCCAATCAGACTTTGTTTTTCCTTTATTGTTAGTACTTCATACATTTCCAGGAAGCTGTGGTGTGTTTTGCTCTGTGTCTATGTTGAAACAGAGTGCCCTTTTGTCAGCAAACACCCAGCAGCTACAATATGACAGGTTTGGTCTGTGTGTTGTATGTTCAAAGATGAAGAAGAAAGAACAGGTTGTCCAACCCCAGGGTTGTCCTAATGTAAAGGACAACGTTGACAAAGTGATCATTAAAAGACATGGTTTTATGTGCAACAGCAGGGGCTATGTGACAGGATGTTATGGGGATGGAGAATAGTTCTCTGTTCCAGAGGGGAAAGAGGGTCCAGGAACTCTTCCCTACAATATAAAGTCCCCATTTTAGAGAGAACGAGGGAAGCAAAAGTTTGAGTTATTACGGTTACGAAATGGAGTCATACAGGGCTTCCGTTCATGTGTGTAATGGGCCCTTTGGTGTTGGGTGAAGCCCATGGATGACTATCCAAAAAAGCATGTTTCAAAGCCTAAAATACAATACATAATATTTTCAGTTCAGTCGTGTCCGACTCCTTGCGACCCCATGATACTTTAAGAGAAACTAATTGTATTGAGACACATTTTCATCAGCAATACATTTTAAAAGCTGTTGTATTATGATAATATATGTTTTGGTTAACTCAGTAAATGACAAGGAGGTAGATACCTTTCATACATTGGAGAAGGAAATGGCAACCCACTCCAGTGTTCTTGCCTGGAGAGTCCCAGGGATGGGGGAGCCTAGTGGGCTGCCGTCTGTGGGGTCGCACAGAGTCGGAGACGACTGAAGCGACTTAGCAGCAGCAGCAGCTTCACCTCTGGTGGGCACAGCTCTGCCCACGGCTGGCCTACTGTTTTGCGTGTTCTCACAAACAGGAAGACTCAAGTCATGTGCAAGTTATTTCAGGGCTATCACCTTGATTTGCAGAAGAAGTATATATGATATTTTTAGGTCTCAGTGGAAACTATATTTTAAATAATGTATGAAAATATGGTTTCTGTCGGTGACAATGTTTTAGGTATTGTTAATCTTACTGCAGTTTGTTGCTTACAATCATAAGCGAAGAAATGCTGCACCTTATTACAGGTTGGTGAACTTGAAAAGTCTACGTTTTTTCTCCTCGAGTTCATTGAACCATGGAATTGAGAAGCCCTGCAGTGAACTGTGAATAACAAAGTGGCTGGGGATGTGCCCAGGGCTGCAAGGAAGGTTCATAGGGCCAGGTCCGGGGACATCAGTTCCTTTGTGGTCAGCGAGATGTGATCAGATCATGTTAGTGAGAAAGTGATGGCTCAGATTTGCACTTTAGATTCTGTGAGAGGAGGAGGTGAAGGAGATAAATGCAGGGACAGGGAGGTGAGCAGGGAGACTTTAAGTTCGGTTGAGAAAAGATAGGACATGAACTGGGGTAATGACAGAGGAAGGAGAATCTGAATATATTTGTACATTTAAATGTTATGTTTACATGTATCTATGTTGATTTATAAGTGGTACATTTAACATTTATATATACCCATATACTTTGGAGATAAAGTGAGTGGTGTTGGTCATTTATTTGGTATGGTGAATTAANAAGATAGGACATGAACTGGGGTAATGACAGAGGAAGGAGAATCTGAATATATTTGTACATTTAAATGTTATGTTTACATGTATCTATGTTGATTTATAAGTGGTACATTTAACATTTATATATACCCATATACTTTGGAGATAAAGTGAGTGGTGTTGGTCATTTATTTGGTATGGTGAATTAATGAAGGACAGCAAGGTGGGCAGAATAACTTCAACCTTTTTGAGTGACTAGATTGATGGCGATTACTACAAACAGAAGATACAAAATGATACAATTGATTTGAAGCATGTTGGACTTGGTGAAGGAGTCTATTTAANATATACTTTGGAGATAAAGTGAGTGGTGTTGGTCATTTATTTGGTATGGTGAATTAATGAAGGACAGCAAGGTGGGCAGAATAACTTCAACCTTTTTGAGTGACTAGATTGATGGCGATTACTACAAACAGAAGATACAAAATGATACAATTGATTTGAAGCATGTTGGACTTGGTGAAGGAGTCTATTTAATACTGCCCAAGAAAAAAATCAGATGATGAAGAAATGATGGAATAAAGTAAACAATGGATGGAATGACATCACATAGAAAATTCTGTAGGTTAAAAGTTGTAAAAAAGATGGCAAAGTAGATAATACGTGAACAGGATGTGGCAAAGGCTGGCAGTTGACAGTGATGAGGTGAAAATGGCAAACTGAAAATCATGGGCCTCAAAAAATGGGGTCCACTGCCGAGGCATATGTGTTGCATTATTTAATGAGGTTAGGAACCATGTTGAAATTTGGAATGAGGGGACCACTGTTGCCCTGTGATGGTCATGGATGGATACACAGGGCATGAGCAAAAAGAAGGCACATTGTTAGGATCTGGAAAATTGTAACACATCTCCATGAGTATCAGATTCATATACACAATAGTTGGGGATGTTCCCCCTTGTCTATGAGTGCTCAGTCGCTTCAGTTGTGTCTGATTCTTTGTGACCCTATCGACTATAGCCTGCCAGACTCTTCTGTCCACGAAGATTCTGCAGGCAAGGATACTGGAGTGGGTTGCTGTGCCCTCCTCCAGCGGATCTTCCCCAACCAGGGATAGGACCCATGTCTCGTGAGGCTTCTGCATTGCAGGCAGATTCTTTAACACTTGAGCTACTGGTGAAGCCCTGTTCCCTATGGGGTGATCATAATTATTGCAATCAAAGAATGTTCAAACTATTGCTCAATTGTACTCATCTCACACACTAGCAAAGTAATGCTCAGTTTTCCAAGCCAGTCTTCAACGGTATGTGAACTGTGAACTTCCAGATGTTCAAGCTGGATTTAGAAAAGGCAGAGGAACCAGAGATCAAATTGCCAACATCCACTGGATCATTGAAGAAGCAAGAGAGTTCCAGAAAAACATCTACTTCTGCTTTATTGACTACCCAAAGCCTTTGAGTGGATCACAACAAACTGGAAAATTGTTAAAAGAGACAGAAATACCAGACCACCTGACCTGCCTCCTGAGAAATCTGTACACAAGTCAAGAAGCCACAGTTAGAACCAGACATGGAACAACAGACTGGTTCCAAATGTGGAAAGGAGTACATCAAGGCTGTATATTGTCACCCTGCTTATTTAACTTATATGCAGAGTACATCCTGCAAAATGCCAGGCTGGATGAAGCACAAGATGGAATGAAGATTGCCAGGAGAAATATCAGTAACCTCAGATAGGCAGATGACACCACCCTTACAGCAGAAAGCAAAGAACTAAAGAGCCTCTTGGGGAAAGTGAAAGAGGAGAGTGAAAAAGCTGGCTTAAAACTAAACATTCAGAAAACAAAGATCATGGCATCTGATCCCATCACTTCATGGGAAATAGATGGCGAAACAGTGGAAACAGTGAGACTTTATTTTTTTTGGACTCCAGAATCACTGCAGATGGTGACTGCAGCCATGAAATTAAAAGACATTTGCTCCTTGGAACAAAAGCTATGAAGAAACTAGTCAGCATATTAGAAAGCAGAGACGTTACTTTACCAACAAAGGTCTGTCTAGTCAAAGCTATGGTTTTTCCAGGAGTCATGCATGGATGTGAGAATTGGACTGTAAAGAAAGCTGAGTGCCAAAGAATTGATGCTTTTGAACTGTGGTGTTGGAGAAGACTCTTGAGAGTCCCTTGGACTGCAAGGAGATCAAACCTGTCAGTCCTAAAGGAAGTCAGTCCTTGGTGTTCATTGGAAGGACTGATGCTGAAGCTGACACTCCAGTACTTTGGCCACCTGATACGAAGAATCGACTCATTGAAAAAGACCCTGATGCTGGGAAAGATTGAACGTGGGAGGAGATGGGGATGAAAGAGGATGAGATGGTTGGATGGCATCACCAACTCAATGGACATGAGTTGGAGCAAGCTTTGGGAGTTGGTGATGGACAGGGAAGCTTGGGGCGCTGCAGTCCATTGGGTTGCAAATAGACACAACTGAGTGACTGAACTAACTGAAAGTCCCAGTAACTTGTAGTGATTGTGATTTTACTAGGTTTCATGCAGTTTGACTCAGATTATTTTATTTGATCGTACTACTGTCCAATAAGTAATTTCTAATTTTTCTTTCCTTTTTATGGATAAGCTGCTAGGCTCACAGAGGTTCTGCCACTTATCCAGCATCGCACTGTTAGTAAGGCAGTTAACCTTATTATATGTTCCTTCGACCATAATCAAAATATCCCCAGTAGGCCGCCTCATCCTTCCCTTTTTTCTGTCGTGGACATCACCACTAGATCTGACTCTCCATTCCCATCTGACTGCACCATAGTTTTAGTAATTCTGCCAAAACGTGTGTTCTTCAAGCGCTGGCCTTCATTTCACTGTTCAAGAAATTAAAATGCCTCTGTTGGCTGAGGTCGTGTTTCCCATGGGAAGATTCTAAGAAAGTTAGGTTCAGGAAATTCGGCATAACATGAAGAAAGGACACTGTGGTCAAATACATTCCACCCCTGAGCTTTACTGAGGTATAAGTGATACACAAAAAAATGCTCAATTAATGGGTACACATTTGTTGAATTTGGACACATGCCTACCTCCCTGAAACCATCACCACAATCAATGTAACAGACATATCCATCACATCCAAAACTTTTCTCTGTGCCTTTGTTGTGTGTTTTTAAAATTTCGGTAAGAACATATAGAATGAGATCTACCCTCAATCAGTTTTTACATGCACAATTAACTATACTGGTTGTACTGTTTATGGTAGGCATTGTCTTGGGCAGTATTTACTCATCTTGTGTGACAAGCTATTGACGTTCAGCTCCCCATTTCCCTGTTACTCTATTACCTGTAACCATCATTCTGTTGTCTACTGCTAAATGTTTGACTGTTTTAGATGCCTCACATAAGAAGGATCGTGGAATATTTGTCTTCTGTGTTTGGCATATTTCACTTNGCTGTATATTGTCACCCTGCTTATTTAACTTATATGCAGAGTACATCCTGCAAAATGCCAGGCTGGATGAAGCACAAGATGGAATGAAGATTGCCAGGAGAAATATCAGTAACCTCAGATAGGCAGATGACACCACCCTTACAGCAGAAAGCAAAGAACTAAAGAGCCTCTTGGGGAAAGTGAAAGAGGAGAGTGAAAAAGCTGGCTTAAAACTAAACATTCAGAAAAGAAAGATCATGGCATCTGATCCCATCACTTCATGGGAAATAGATGGCGAAACAGTGGAAACAGTGAGACTTTATTTTTTTTGGACTCCAGAATCACTGCAGATGGTTACTGCAGCCATGAAATTAAAAGACATTTGCTCCTTGGAACAAAAGCTATGAAGAAACTAGTCAGCATATTAGAAAGCAGAGACGTTACTTTACCAACAAAGGTCTGTCTAGTCAAAGCTATGGTTTTTCCAGGAGTCATGCATGGATGTGAGAATTGGACTGTAAAGAAAGCTGAGTGCCAAAGAATTGATGCTTTTGAACTGTGGTGTTGGAGAAGACTCTTGAGAGTCCCTTGGACTGCAAGGAGATCAAACCTGTCAGTCCTAAAGGAAGTCAGTCCTTGGTGTTCATTGGAAGGACTGATGCTGAAGCTGACACTCCAGTACTTTGGCCACCTGATACGAAGAATCGACTCATTGAAAAAGACCCTGATGCTGGGAAAGATTGAACGTGGGAGGAGATGGGGATGAAAGAGGATGAGATGGTTGGATGGCATCACCAACTCAATGGACATGAGTTGGAGCAAGCTTTGGGAGTTGGTGATGGACAGGGAAGCTTGGGGCGCTGCAGTCCATTGGGTTGCAAATAGACACAACTGAGTGACTGAACTAACTGAAAGTCCCAGTAACTTGTAGTGATTGTGATTTTACTAGGTTTCATGCAGTTTGACTCAGATTATTTTATTTGATCGTACTACTGTCCAATAAGTAATTTCTAATTTTTCTTTCCTTTTTATGGATAAGCTGCTAGGCTCACAGAGGTTCTGCCACTTATCCAGCATCGCACTGTTAGTAAGGCAGTTAACCTTATTATATGTTCCTTCGACCATAATCAAAATATCCCCAGTAGGCCGCCTCATCCTTCCCTTTTTTCTGTCGTGGACATCACCACTAGATCTGACTCTCCATTCCCATCTGACTGCACCATAGTTTTAGTAATTCTGCCAAAACGTGTGTTCTTCAAGCGCTGGCCTTCATTTCACTGTTCAAGAAATTAAAATGCCTCTGTTGGCTGAGGTCATGTTTCCCATGGGAAGATTCTAAGAAAGTTAGGTTCAGGAAATTCGGCATTACATGAAGAAAGGACACTGTGGTCAAATACATTCCACCCCTGAGCTTTACTGAGGTATAAGTGATACACAAAAAAATGCTCAATTAATGGGTACACATTTGTTGAATTTGGACACATGCCTACCTCCCTGAAACCATCACCACAATCAATGTAACAGACATATCCATCACATCCAAAACTTTTCTCTGTGCCTTCGTTGTGTGTTTTTAAAATTTCGATAAGAACATATAGAATGAGATCTACCCTCAATCAGTTTTTACATGCACAATTAACTATACTGGTTGTACTGTTTATGGTAGGCATTGTCTTGGGCAGTATTTACTCATCTTGTGTGACAAGCTATTGACGTTCAGCTCCCCATTTCCCTGTTACTCTATTACCTGTAACCATCATTCTGTTGTCTACTGCTAAATGTTTGACTGTTTTAGATGCCTCACATAAGAAGGATCGTGGAATATTTGTCTTCTGTGTTTGGCATATTTCACTTAACATCGTTTCTTCCAGGTCCATCCATATTGCCCCAAATGTCAGGATTTCATTCTTTTTAAAGAACAGAAAATGACTCAATAATAAAAACTAATAACAGGTGTATGAAAAGAAGCACAGCATTGGGGAAATACAAATCAAAGCCATAATGAGAAATCACTGCACACCTGTTAGAATGACCATAATAAGAACAAGAGCTAGTGAAGATGTGGAGAAAGGGAACCCACGTGCACTGTTGATGGAGTTGTATTAGGTTGCCCAAAAAGTTCCTTCAGATTTTAAGTAAAAATAAAAGATGCATTTTTCATTGTCACCAAGAACTATATTGAAAAACAGTCACCATTTTGTTCTGCTACCTTCTATTATATCTCAGGCAAATTCATAATTCCATTTTCCCAAAACTTCTGATCTTATTGAGCAAAGAACTGTTTTAGGTACCTTTTACAATCTTTCAGGTATTTGAAATTTTTTCCATTAAGAGAATTNGAACTATATTGAAAAACATAGTCACTATTTTGTTCTGCTACCTTCTATTATATCTCAGGCAAATTCATAATTCCATTTTCCCAAAACTTCTGATCTTATTGAGCAAAGAACTGTTTTAGGTACCTTTTACAATCTTTCAGGTATTTGAAATTTTTTCCATTAAGAGAATTTTGTAAAGACACAAATGGAAATCCAAAGGTGCAATGTCTGGCAAATACAGTGGATGAATCAGAATTTCCCAACCCAAGCTGTTAACAGTTTTTGCCTGGTCATCAAAGAAACATGCAGTCTTGCATTATCCTGATACAAGATGATGCATTTTCTGTTGACTAATTCTAGATGTTTGTCAATGAGTGCTAATCTAATTTGGTATAATTGGGAGTAATAGTACTTTATTAGAATTACTCGTTTGGTTTTCCAGAAGGCACTCATATTAGAGGACTCCTTCCAATTCTAATATATATATACAGCATCACCTTCTTTGGAAGTGGAGATGATGGAATTCCAGCTGAACCATTTCAAGTCTTAAAAGATGATGCTGTGAAAGTGCTGCACTCAGTATGCCAGCGAATTTGGAAAACTCAGCAGTAGCCACAGAACTGGAAAAGGTCAGTTTTCATTCCAACCTTAAAGAAAGCTAATGCTAAAGAACATTCAAACTACCGTACAATTGCAGTCATCTCACATGAGAGCAAAGTAATGCTCAAAATTCTCCAAGCCAGGCTTCAGCAGTATGCGAACCGTGAACTCTAGATGTTCAAGCTGGATTTAGAAAAGGCAGAGGTACCAGAAATCAAATTGCCAGTATCTGTTGGGTCATTGAAAAAGCAAGAGAATTCCAGAAAAACATCTGTTTACTGACTACGCCAAAGTATTTGACTGTGTGGATCACAACAAACTGGAAAATTCTTAAAGAGATGGGAACACCAGACCACCTGACCTGCCTCCTGAAAAATCTGTACACAGATCAAGAAACAGCAGTTAGAACTGGATGTGGAACAATGGACTGGTTCAAAATTGGGAAAGGAGTATGTCAAAGCTGTTTACCGTCACCCTGCTTATTTAACATGCAGAATGCTATGTTATGCTTAGTGGCTCAGTTGTGTCTGACTCTTTGCTACTCCATGGACTATAGCCCCACTCACCCACAGTTCTCCTCTTGAGCTAACCAATGCATTTTTCTTATGGAAATGTTTTTCTTAAAGTATGTTAGTGAACTATGCATTTATCCTAGGCTCTGTCTTCAAGTTGATTCTGCTTAAGATGCCGAACTGATAAAGGGTCAACAAACCAGTATATTTTTTTCATACATTGTTCTTCTAATCTATGTTAATGAAACTACATATTTACTTAAAAACCTGTGTTTCTTCAAGATTCATGTCCATCATTTTATGTCCTGGGATGACTCACTTTGTGCCAGTGTTATCTCAAAATGCATGTTGTGGGTGAGGGGCCTGGTGCCAGTCTCTGAGTTTGGAGATCTTTCCTTTCTCCAGTTAGCAGCCTGCTAGTACTTTGGCCACCTCATGGAAAGAGATGACTCATTGGAAAAGATCTGACGCTGGGAGGGATTAGGGGCAGGAGGAGAAGGGCACGACAGACGATGAGATGGCTGGATGGCATCACTGACTCGATGGACATGAGTCTGAGTGAACTTGCGGAGTTGGTGAAGGACAGGGAGGCCTGGCGTGCTGTGATTCATGGGGTCGCAGAGTCGGACACAACTGAGCAACTGAACTAAACTGAACGACTAGCAGGGGTGTACTCTTTCTTCCCGCTTCTGATGTCTATGTCAGAAGCTTTATCTATAGCGTTTATATTTTAATAAAACTTTATTACACAAAATGTCATCACTGGCCCTGGATTGAATTATTCTTCTCCAGAGGCCAAGAATCCTGGGGTCTTTCACGGCTCAGGAACAAACTTTCAGATGGCATCACTGACTCAATGGACATGAGTTTGAGCAAGCTCTGGGAGATGGTGGACAGGGAGGCCTGGTGTGCTGCAGTCCATGGGGTCACAAAGAGTCAGACATCAGTCAACTGAACTGAAGATAGGCACATGTCAGTTTTAGTATTTAATAAATACTGCTAAAAAATGTTACAATGTGAGTGTACAGTGTGTATTTCCCCCTTCAGTGCAAACAAGGTGCTGCCTGTCATTTTAGTGAATCTGGGAGGTGTGTATTGATACCTCATTGTGGTTTTGTCTTATGATCTCCTGGGGTCTAATCAAGCTGAGCATCTTTTTCTATGTTTATAGGCCATTTGGATATCCTACAGTTTTTTTTTCCATTTTGATGTCCTGATTTTCGTTTTTCAAGGAGTCCTTTTTATTTCATGAGTTCAAGTCTTTGTGAACATTTAAGTTTAGCGAATGCCTTCTCCCACTCATCTGCTTGCCTTTCATTTTCTTAAAAGGATATCTTTCAGTGAATATTGGTAAAGTTTTTTAAATGAAGTTTACTTTATCAATACATTCCCGTATGGGAAGCATGATTTATATCCTGTTTAAGAAAGTTTTGTGGATCACAAAGTCATAATGATGTTTTTCTATGCAATCTGTTGTGTGGGTGGGCATCTAGATTTGTGAGTGGGCATCATTTCTTATTTTAGGGGAAAAGCTTTCAGTAACTCACATTAGGTATGGAATTTGCTGTGGTATTTAACAGATCAGTTATCAAGTTAGTCCCTCAGCCATGTCCAACTTTTTAGACCCCATGGGCTCTAGCATCCCAGGCTTTTTTGGTGGAGTTCTCTAGGCAAGAATACTGGAATTAGTTCAGTTCAGTCGCTCAGTCGTGTCCAAGTCTTTGCGACCCCATGAATCGCAGCACACCAGGCCTCCCTGTCCATCACCAACTCCCGGAGTTCACTCAGACTCATGTCCATCGAGTCAGTGATGCCATCCAGCCATCTCATCCTGTCATCCCTTTCTCCTCCTGCCCCCAATCCCTCCCAGCATCAAGAATGAGTAGCCATTTTCTTATCCAGGGGATCTTCCAGATCTAGGGATCAAACTCTGGTCTCCTGCATTGCAGGCAGATTTTTAACGGTCTGAGCCACCAGAGAAGTCCATTTAACAGATATGTCAAATCAAATTAAAGAAGTTCTCTTTTAGTTTGCTAAGAGGGATTTTCAGAAAATTCATTATGAATGGATGTTGAATTTTACCAGATGATTTTTCTGAATAAATAAGAATTATCATATATCTTTCCTCCTCTTTTTCATGTTCATGTGGTTTTCTTGCCTGGAGAATCCCAGGGATAGGGGAGCCTGGTGGGCTGCCGTCTATGGGGTCGCACAGAGTCGGACACGACAGAAGCGACTTAGCAGCAGTAGCAGCAGCAGTGGCGAATTACATTGACTTTTCACCTGCGATGAACCAGCCTTGTATATCTGGAATATACTTCACTTGGTTATGCTATATAATCATTTCAGTAGTAATATTGTGTTGACAGTTTTTAAATGTAAGCTTATTAGAGTGATTAGTCTCTAATGTTCCTTTGTTGATCAGTCAGGCTGCTTTTTAAAATTTTAAATTAAATAGAGTCAGTTTACAATGTTGTGTTAGTTTCAGGTGTACAGCAAAGTGGATCGGTTACACATGTACTTACAACCACTCCTTTTTGGATGCTTTTCCCATATAGGTCATTTCAGAGTATTGAGTAGACTTCCCTGTACTATACAGCAGGTCCTTATGAGTTTTCTATTTTATATATAAATAGTGTGTATAAGTCGATCCCAGTTTCCCAATTTATCCCCCTCCCCTTTGCCCCTAATAACCATAGGTTTGTTTTCTACATCTGTGATTCTGTTTCTGTTTGGTAAATAAGTTCACTTGTACATTTTTTTTCTTTTTAGATTCCACATATAAGTGATATCACATGATATTTGTCTTTAGCTTACTTCATTCAGTATGACAATCTCCAGCTTCATTCATGTTTCTGCAAAAGGCATTATTTTATTTTTTTTATGGCTGAGTATTATTAATACTCCATTTGGGGCTGCCCTGGTGGCTCAATGGTGAAGAATCTACCTGCAGTGCAAGAGACGTGGTTTTGATCCCTGGATTGGGAAGATCCTCTGGAGGAGGAAATGGCAACCCACTCCAGTAGAAATCCCATGGACAGGGGAGCCTGGTGGGCTACAGTCCACGGGGGTCTCAGGAGTTGGACACAACTTAGTGACTAAGCAACAACAACAAATACTCCATTGTCTATATATACCACATCCTTTTTATTCATTCCTTTGTTGAACATTTTGGTTGCTTCCATATCCTGGCTATTATGAATAGTGCTGCAGTGAATCTGCGGGTCCATGCATCCTTTTCAGTTATCGTTTTCTCTGAATACCTGCCAAAGAGTGAGATTGCTGCTAATTCTATGTTTAGTTTTTTAAGGATCCTCCATACCATTCTCCTTAATGACGACTAATTTGCATTCCCATCAGCAGTGTAGAAGGGGTCCTTTTTCTCCATATACTCTCCAGCATTTGTCTGTATACTTTTTATGCTGGCTATTCTAACCAGTATGAGGTGATACCTCATTGCAGTTTTGATTTTCATTTCTCTAATAGTGATGTTGAGCATTTTTTCACATACTTTTTGGCCATCTAGATGTCTTCTTTGGAGAAACGTCTTCTTAGATCTTCTGCCCATTTTTTTCGGGTTGGGTTTTTTTTGTTGTTACTGAGCTGCATGAGCTGTTTGTATATTTTGGATGCTGATCTCTTGTTGGTTGCATCACTTACAAATATTTTCTCCCATTCTGTGGGTTGTCTTTTGCCTTTGCTGTGCAGAAGCTTAAGTTTAATGAGGTCCCATTTACTATTTTTGCTTTTCGTTACTCTAGGATCCAAAAAGATATTGCTTCAATTTATGTCCAGGTGTGTTCTGCTTATGTTTTCCTCTAAGAGTTTTATAGTGTTTGGTTATAAATTTAGGTGATACAGATTTCACTTGTCTCAAACCTACTGTGAATCTTGAAAGTTTCACTGAGGACTCAGGATCCTAACTAAATCTACATCAGTCATACTAAGGAGGTCTCCCTACCTCCTTGACTACTAAGTTGGTTACGTTTTTGAGGACTGGGTGAAGGGATGCTGGTTGTTGCTGAAGGCCCTCTTAGACGTGACTTCCAACTGCATTTCCAGATTTGAGTCCAGGTCTCTTTAAGATTCACAAATTGACTTTCTGACAGCATATAAAGATGAGCTTACTCGTGGTAATAGACTCATACTATTAAAAATCAGAGAGACTTACAGAACTTTTAATGGAATTGCCAGCTTATTAGGATGTAAATATTCATTGTGAGTAGTTACAGCTGAAGAGTTTTCCCAAGAAGTTGTGCAATACAGTCAGTATCCAGCTGGCTACTGCATATCTCAGGAACATTGACTATCGTCAGGCTTTTTATGTTTCCCATTCTGTAGTACTGTGTTGTGATTAAAGTTTTCATTTCCCCAATAATTAAAGTTAATTGGCCATTTAGATATCTTTCCGTTCAGATTACTTGTTCATTTTAAATTTGAATTTTCTGCTTTTTTTCTCTTTTATTTTTATGAGTTTTTCATATATTCTGAATGAATCCTTTGGCAGGAAAGTGTACTGCAAAGACTTCTTCCCATCACGTCACTTGCTTTTGATTTATCTTAACTATCTTTTCATAAACAGAAAATCCTAATTTTAAAGTGTGGTGGTGTCAGCTAAAAATTGTCCCTTGCCATCTGCCTCTACAAAGATTAGATCACTAATCACTGCAGTCACTGACCTTCAATATACCTGCCAAGAGATCGGGAATGAGGCACTCTGTCCTCTGGGAAAACTGGCAGAACAGATCTTCAGAAGCCAGATATTTTTAGGAACTGATTTTACGAGCCCAATCTTTGCATATCCCCATATCTAGTGAAGTGAAGTCGCTCAGTCGTGTCCTACTCTTTGCGGCCCCAAGAACTGTAGCCTACCACACTCCTCCATCCATGGAATTTTCCAGGCAAGAATACTGGGAGTGGGTTGCCATTTCCTTCTCCAGAGCATCTTCCCAACCCAGGGATTGAACCTGGGTCTCCCACTTTGTAGGCAGACACTTTACCGTCTGAGCCACCAGGGAAGTCCTCCTCATATCTCGAAAAGCACTAAATCCCTTTAAGGTAACATCAGCTCCTTGTGACTAGCAGAAAACTTTTGCAAAGATAAGTACTTGATCAAATGAACTCTCCCTTCAGCAAAATAACGTATAGGTTGACCTCTATCTATCCTCCACCACTGCCCACCCCCGCCCTCTGCCCCCCAACACTGCCTCTTTGGAGCAGTTTCTCAGAACTCTCTCAGGTGCTGTTCCTGGGCTACAGTCCTCACTTTGCCCCAAATAAAACTCACCTTGAACCTCTCACAATGTGCATTTTTTGAAAGTCAATGTACTATTGAAATTGAGTCCCCCTAAAGCTGAGTTCTCTTCCAAGTTCTATGATTAACCTCTCTACCCAAAATGTTATTCCCTTTCTTGTCTGGCACCTGTTCCCTCAAGGTTGAAGACTATCAAAGAAAAGTGGAAGAGGCTGAAACTGAGCAGGCCCCTTTGGGGTCCTCCTAGACACAGAGTCATTTCATGCCCCTCATTTCTTATCTGTAGGAAAAAAGGCTTTCCGCCTCCTGGACCTTCCCTGAGTTCCCTAAGAGCATAATCAAATTATGTTACTAACTAGGGGAGTGAGGAAATGCAAAAAGAAGGAAGAGTGCAGTGTGGGGCAGGGTCCTGGTTCCTCCTCAATGCATATACATAATAATATATCTCTAGGTTCTTCTATAGGAATTAGCCACGCCAACCTAGATAGCATATTCAAAAGCAGAGATATTACTTTGCCGACTAAGGTCGTCCAGTCAAGACTATGGTTTTTCTTGCGGTCATGTATGGATGTGAGAGTTGGATTGTAAAGAAGGCTGAGTGCCGAAGAATCGATGCTTTTGAACTGTGGTGTTGGAGAAGACTCCTGAGAGTCCCTTGGACTGCAAGGAGATCCAGCCAGTCCATTCTGAAGGAGATCAGCCCTGGGATTTCTTCGGGAGGAATGATGCTGAAGCTGAAGCTCTGGTACTTTGGCCACCTCATGGGAGGAGTTGACTCACTGGAAAAGACTCTAATGCTGGGAGGGATTGGGGGTAGGAGGAGAAGGGAACGACCGAGGATGAGATGGCTGAATGGCATCACTGACTCGATGGATGTGAGTCTGAGTGAACTCCAGGAGTTGGTGATGAACAGGGAGGCCTGGCGTGCTGTGATTCATGGGGTCGCAAAGAGTCGGACACAACTGAGTGACTGAACTGAACTGAACTGAACTACCCAGGTTATTGTTGTTGTTCACTCAGTCGTGTCTATTTGCGACCCCATGGACTGCAGCACGCCAGACCTCCCTGTCCTTCACCATCTCCAGGAGCTTGCTCAAACTCTTGTTTGGTGATGCCATCCAACCAGCTCATCCTCTGTCATCGTCTTCTCCTGCCTTCAATCTTTCCCAGCATCAGGGTCTTTTCTAATGAGTTGACTCTTCGCATCGGGTGGTCAAAGTATTGAAGCTTCAGCATCAGTCATTCCAATGAATATTCAGGGTTTATTTCCTTTAGGATTGACTGGTTTGATTTTTTTGCTGTCCAAAGGACTCTCAAGAGTCTTCTCCAACACCAGAAAGTTTGAAGGCATCAGTTCTTCGGCTCTCAACCTTCTTTATGGTCCAATTCTCACATCTGTACATGACTATTGGGAAAACCATAGCTTTCACTATACAGACCTTTGTTGGCAAAGTAATGTCCCCACCCAGGTGGAAGATGGTAACTTCAGTCTGAGCACAAACATGGAGCCAGACTGGTTGGAACTAGATGACTGATGATTGTGATTCCTGGAACACCAACCAGCCTGTTACCTCACCACCAACCAAATCAGAGGAAGTTTACACCCCTGCCACCCTTCTCTCGAATTTTTCCTATAAAAACTCTTCATTGAAAAGTATCGGGGAACTAGGGCTTTTTGAACACAAGCCACTCATTCTCCTTGCTTGGCCCTGAAAACAAACCTTTCTCTGCACACCAAACTGTTATGTTTTGGTTTGTTTGGCCTCACTGTATATATATATTGAACACACAAACTAGGGTTTGNTTTCCTATAAAAACTCTTCATTGAAAAGTATCGGGGAACTGGGGCTTTTTGAACACAAGCCACTCATTCTCCTTGCTTGGCCCTGAAAACAAACCTTTCTCTGCACACCAAACTGTTATGTTTTGGTTTGTTTGGCCTCACTGTATATATATATTGAACACACAAACTAGGGTTTGACAGCACTACTAAGCTTGTGAGTAAGATAAAGGATCTTTTGTTTTTATTTTATATATAAAAGTATGTTTTTATTATATATATTATATATGTATATCAGTTCAGTTCAGTTGCTCGTTGTGTC
>SJYA01006399.1:0-21397 GCA_006410615.1 Neotragus moschatus
CAGAAAGAAAAACACCAATACAGTATACTAACACATATATATAGAATTTAGAAAGATGGTAATGATAACACTGTATGCGAGACAGCAAGAGACACAGATGTATAGAACAGACTTTTGGACTCTGTGGAAGAGGGTGGGATGATTTGGGAGAATGGCTTTGAAACATATATACTATCATGTAAGAAACGAATCGCCAGTCTAGGTTTGATGCAGGATACAGGATGGTTGGGGCTGGTGCACTGCGATGACCCAGAGAGATGGTATGGGGAGGGAGGTGGAAGGGGGGTTCAGGATTGGTAACTCATGTACACCCGTGGCAGATTTATGTTGATATATGGCAAAACCAATACAGTATTATAAAGTAAAGTAAAAAAAAAAAAAAGTCACTGAATTGAAAGAATTTTAAAAAAAAAGCTCAACATTCAGACATTCAGAAAACTAAGATCATGGCATCCGGTCCATAACTTCATGCAAATAGATGGGGGAACAGTGTAAACAGTTCAGACTATTGTTTGGGGCTCCAAAATCACTGCAGATAGTGATTGCAGCCATGAAATTAAAAGACACTTACTCCTTAAAAGGAGAGTTATGACCAACTTAGACAGCATATTGAAAAGCAGAGACATTACTTTGTCAACAAAGGTCCGTCTTTTCAAGGCTATGGTTTTTCCATTGGTCATGTATGGATGTGAGAGTTGGACTATAAAGAAATCTGAGCAGCAAAGAATTGATGCTTTTGAACTGTGGTGTTGGAGAAGACTCTTGAGAGTCCCTTGGACTGCANAAAAAAAAAAAAAAGTCACTGAATTGAAAGAATTTTAAAAAAAAAGCTCAACATTCAGACATTCAGAAAACTAAGATCATGGCATCCGGTCCATAACTTCATGGCAAATAGATGGGGGAACAGTGTAAACAGTTCAGACTATTGTTTGGGGCTCCAAAATTACTGCAGATAGTGATTGCAGCCATGAAATTAAAAGACACTTACTCCTTAAAAGGAGAGTTATGACCAACTTAGACAGCATATTGAAAAGCAGAGACATTACTTTGTCAACAAAGGTCCGTCTTTTCAAGGCTATGGTTTTTCCATTGGTCATGTATGGATGTGAGAGTTGGACTATAAAGAAATCTGAGCAGCAAAGAATTGATGCTTTTGAACTGTGGTGTTGGAGAAGACTCTTGAGAGTCCCTTGGACTGCAAGGAGATCCAACGAGTCCATCCTAAAGGAGATCAGTCCTGGGTATTTATTGGTAGGACTGATGTTGAAGCTGAAACTCCAATACTTTGGCCACCTGATGCGAAGAGCTGACTCATTTGAAAAGACCCTGATGCAGGGAAAGATTGAGGGCAGGAAGAGAAGGAGATGACAGAGCATCAGATGATTGGATGGCATCACTGACTCAATGGACATGGGTTTGGGTGGACTCCCAGAGTTGGTGATGGACAGGGAGAGCTTGTGTGCTGCGGTTCATGGGGTGGCAAAGAGTCAGACATGACTGAGTGACTGAACTGAACTGACTGGACTTTCTAAGTGATGTCTGTGTCCCTTGCAGTGTGAGCTCTTCAGAGGGCACAGCCTTGCACAGTTACCTGGATAACAGTAGTTTTACTAGATTTTTGTTTGTCTCAATATTTTCTCTGTCCTAACTTTTCTGCCTCATTTGATATATCCAGCTGTTGTGTGAAGTAAAAGTCGCTCAGTTGTGTCCGACTCTTCGCAGCCCATCGCCTGCAGCTCACCAGACTTGTCTGACCGTGGAATTCTCCAGGCTCTGCTAATTGTCAGCTGATTGCTCTGTTGTTTTCTGTTATGCTCCAGGGAATACTTTGTGCCACACAGTTTGATCCAGTTACATCTGGGCCCCCTTTCAAGGATGGTTTCTGAGGTCTCTCTTTCAGATTTTATGCAACCCTAGGAAAGCTCTTCTTAAATGTGTATTTCCCTGCTTCTTTGTGGTAAACTTGTTTGCCTTTATCGTTGTTGTCATACACATCCTCATCTTCATTCCTTCACCAAAATGTCCACTGTGTCGAGGGTGCTCTTGGGCTTGAGTCTCTCATAGTTTGTTTCACATGAGATCAGTTCCTTTGGGAAGAGTTTGGAGGCTCTCGGTCCTCCTGGACTGCCTCTCCTGTGGGGCACAGGCTGTGGGCTGCGGCTATAGGCTGCTTTGCTCTGAGTGACCGCTGCTCCAGGGGCAGGACCGGGCAGCTGCGGGTGTGTCTGGTCTTCTCAGCTTGCTTCTTGTCTTAATTGTGCTGCTCTGACAAATCACCGTAGCCCAGGTGGCTTAAGTAACAAGTAAGCTACTTCTCGTTCTTCTGGAGCCTGGAAGTCAGTTCCAGATGCTGAGGTGGTCAGGTTCTTGGAGAAGATTCTCTTCCTGGGGGTGGCCTTTTGCTGATCTGTCCGAGAGAGTGGGGAGGGAAGGAGGGAAGAGGAGAGAAACCAGCCTTGGTCTCTTGTCTACTCCTCTTGATACAGGACTCATCCTGTCAGGGAGCTCCACCCTCATCTAAACTTGATCACTTCCTGAAGACCCTACCAGTCATTACCAGCACACTGACGATTAGAGCTTCAAAACATGAAATCGAGGGGGACACAAGCATTCAGTCTGTTGCACCTCTCTTTATAGAACCTCTGTTTTATGGGCAAAGGACAGTAGAGGTGCCATCTGGCTTTCTGTATCTGGAGTAGAGCTTCCTCTCTGAGGGACGGACTGGGTTGGGGAAGGATGCTCTAGCCTGCTGGTGCATTACCAGAATTTTGGCCTTTGGAGTTTAGGAGAGTGGGAGATGCCAGTGTCCTGGCCTCCTGGGCCCTTTCACTGAAGCTGAAGGGAGGAAACCCGTGTAGCTGGAAAGGAACTTCCCAGACACCAGGCTGGGGACAAGGAGGGAGCTGGTTGTGTTTACTGAGACCATGTTTACTGCAGGCTGTTAATATTTCTTTATTTGTTACATGTTCTTAGGTCAATTTCCAGACTTTAAATGGTTGCTTTTTAATAAATAATTTTGACTCATGTGGTTGTTTGGCTGGGAACAGGGTTGAGGGAGGCTAGCTGGTCCATAACACAGTGACCAGGAGAATACAAATTAAGGTANACCATGTTTACTGCAGGCTGTTAATATTTCTTTATTTGTTACATGTTCTTAGGTCAATTTCCAGACTTTAAATGGTTGCTTTTTAATAAATAATTTTGACTCATGTGGTTGTTTGGCTGGGAACAGGGTTGAGGGAGGCTAGCTGGTCCATAACACAGTGACCAGGAGAATACAAATTAAGGTACTGGCTGTAGCTGGGCACCTGGTGCATCCACAGGCAGTAACAAAGCGAATCATATAGAATGGTGAGGACGCGGGAGAAGGAGCCCACTCACACTGCACGTGGGAGGGTTAGCTGTGCATCCAATTGCCAAGCAGCCTGGCAGCATCCAGTAGAGTGGAAAAGCTTCACCTGACACCTGGAAAGCTCATCTTTTCGTGTCCATTCTAGAGAAACCCTCATGCTAGTGTTGAGCGCTTATGGTGTTTATTTCATTGTGGCCCATAGTCACCCATGTAGCACTTGGAAAGATTCTTGAGTAAAAATAAGAGCAAGTGTCGAAAAGATTGTTTCATAGGATGTCCCTGATGTATGTTTAAACATGTTTATAGTATATTTATTTGTGGATAAAGACAAGGAAACTAACAACGACGTGAGTCTGGGCATGTTAGTGTCTCTGTGGGTGTGTGTATGAGGGCACAGTGGACACCCAGCATGGAGGTCTTACTTCTTAAGAAAATGTAAGCGATGGATGCCCAGTTTTGTTATATTGTCCTTTGTGCTTTGTCATATAAGAAACTCAAAATGAGAAATAAACACGCAAAATCAAGTTCTTAATTAAGGAAAACATTCTAATATTTTGGAGTAAAAGGCAGAGGGCATGTGTGTATCTAAATAAGACGTGGCACTCATCAGAAACCGCCTCCTGACTGTCCGTGGGTTTGCCCAACTGGGAGTGCTGACGGGGTCTGTGTGAGTTCATGGAGTCATAGGCCAGGGACACTGCCTCAAGAGGGTGACTTACCTCTGTTAGGAAATCTTTGTTTTTGTATCAGGTGTTTCCTCAGCCATCAGCTCAGAACAGTGTAGAGATTCTGAAGCAAACACTGATAGATCCCAGAGCCCTCTGGGGGCACTCCTGCTGTCAGGGAGCTCCCTGCAGCGAGGCAGTCCCCTGCAGTCCCACAGCATACGGGAGCTGTACAGGGCGTGTTCTCCTGGGCCTCCGGGGGAGGTTGCNAGCAAACACTGATAGATCCCAGAGCCCTCTGGGGGCACTCCTGCTGTCAGGGAGCTCCCTGCAGCGAGGCAGTCCCCTGCAGTCCCACAGCATACGGGAGCTGTACAGGGCGTGTTCTCCTGGGCCTCCGGGGGAGGTTGCTGTGTTGACAGCCATGCCCCCCCCGCCCCCCAACTGCAGTCAGGTGCACACAGCTACTGCGGCACCACTGTTCTGTGCTCATCTCGCCTCAGCGAGAAAGAGCATCCTGAGCTCAGTCACACAGCGGCCCCTCGTCTGCTCTCTGCCTGCACAGTCTGGGCCCAGCTTCCTGTTTGTTTGATTAACTGCCCCCACTTAGGGTGCTGACTGAGACCCCGAGGGCTGGGGCCCTCCTTGTGCTGCCCATGGACGCACCAGAGCCCCGGCTGTGTNCCTCAGCGAGAAAGAGCATCCTGAGCTCAGTCACACAGCGGCCCCTCGTCTGCTCTCTGCCTGCACAGTCTGGGCCCAGCTTCCTGTTTGTTTGATTAACTGCCCCCACTTAGGGTGCTGACTGAGACCCCGAGGGCTGGGGCCCTCCTTGTGCTGCCCATGGACGCACCAGAGCCCCGGCTGTGTGTACAGCTGAGGCTCCAGGCACAGGCCTGGCCCCGCAGTGCTCCAGGCTCTGCTCTCCGCTGCCGCATTCAGGGAATGGGTGTCAGACACGCTCAGGGGAGACGCCCTGGGCCTCCCTTCCTGAGGCTCGTCCTGCACCTGATAAATGAAGCATGTGGTCGATACCTTCTCAACTGTGTCATGCGTGCTGCCCAGGCCCCTTCACCACAACTGTCTGAAGCTGCACCCTGATTAGAACCTGAAGGTACTAATTAGTACCTGTTTCCCCACGTGTAGGTTTTCCTAAATTTGCTGGGATGTGTTATGGGNGATACCTTCTCAACTGTGTCATGCGTGCTGCCCAGGCCCCTTCACCACAACTGTCTGAAGCTGCACCCTGATTAGAACCTGAAGGTACTAATTAGTACCTGTTTCCCCACGTGTAGGTTTTCCTAAATTTGCTGGGATGTGTTATGGGTGTGTGGAAATGTTTCATGGATGGGCTTGCTGAGTGGTGGGTGAGCCCTTGGGCAGGGCTGCCATGGCTCCCACACCCTGACTCCAGCAGGTCCCAGCAGCTTGGCAGTTGGACTTTGTAGTGGCTTCATAGCGGCTGGGCTTGCTGATGTGGGTTGGTGCTCCGAGGCCCGTGTCAGACTCTGCAACCCTGAGTCTCTTCTCTTTCCTGAGAAGGGGGGTTTTACATGGTTTTAATCAGACAGTGGTGAGCTCAGCTTAAACGGCACTTTACGCAAACCTCAATTCTGATTTCTTTACCTACAGGAAGTGCCATTGGGCTGTTGTGATTTATAACTTGGTTTTCTAGGGAAGGTGTGCATATTGAGATGATCTTTTCCCCACTGGCACGTGTACAGCTCAGAGGGCTTGGAGCTGGTCTCTAGAGAAAGCGGCATCTTCTCTTTGACTTACGATGAGCCAGGAGCTGAGCTTGTGTGTATACAGTGGGTGGGGGTGGTGGGGGTGGGCAGCAGGCAGGGAACGGGCCAGCCGAGCCTGGAGGTGATGGTTGGCACCACCCTCCATTCCCATCTCCCTGTGTCTCCTCCTCTGTCTGTTCGTGACCTTTCCCTTAGCAGTGCTGGCTGGCAAGATCATGAAATCAGAGCTCACCAACCACGGGACTAGAAAGGGACTTAAAAAATTGCCTATGAAACTAGCAAAACATTGTAAATCAACTGTAATCCAATTTTTTTTTAATTGCCTGGTTCTCAATTGAAATTAACTGGCTGCAGCTCTGGGAGCTGTGTCCTCCCTGTCCTCCACGGGGACTAAAAGGGATGCTTCTGCTGCTTGCTGGCTTAGGTTAGCGGTCATACCCTGTCAGTGGTCTTTCGTGCTCTTCATGTTTGTAGGCTGAGATGAGGGCACTGGGACCAGGTTCCTGGCTGGTGTGAGTCTGGAGGGAGCACAGGGGAACCCACAGGACCAGGACACACAGGGCCTTCCTCCTTCAAAACCATATTCCTGTGTCCCATTGCTCTAGTCTACATGTTTCTTCTTGCAACTTAGCCTGTAGGCCAGTTTCAGAATTTTATACTGTGGAGTCTCTGGATTAAGTCAGACTTAGGCCAGCAGGGATGTCTGCTGTGGGGTCGTTTACCAGGTGCCGAAGCCAGTGGGATGAGGAGAAGTAGACAGCTCCTGTCCTGGGTGTCAGCCATGGAAGGTGCTGGGAAGAAAAGGGCACAGGAGGTGCTGCCCAGAGACCCCAGGTTATCTCCCCAGAGGCACGGGTATCCCAGGGTGGGTTGGCCTTGTCCTGTCTGCAGGGGCAGCATCTTCACACCCGTGGTGACAAAAGGTCATTCCAGCCAGGTGTCACCTCTCCATGAGGGGCGGGAGCATCAGGCTGTGCTGCCAGCTGAGTCGCCCACACCAGTTATTTTCAGAACCTTTTAAATTTGGGCTTTTGGACAAAGGGGTATGCACTTCAGCTGTTTTTGCTCTAATTGTGAGGGCAGAGGCAGCTGAGAGTGCAGGAGGGCAGGTGAGGGGGGAGAACCGTCAGGTCTCCCCTTCCTGTTCTGCCCGGTTTCTGGCACACATGTGCACGTGTGTGACACACAAACACACACATACAGATGCACACAAGTGCACACACATAGGCACATGTGCACAAGAACATATGCATGCACATACACAAGCACACACATGCACAAGCACACACAAGCACAAATACATGCACAAGTAACACACAAGCACGCACGTGCACAAGCACACATGCAAAAACACATGCATGCACAAGTACACACATGCGCACATGCACATCCTGGGTGTGGGGCTACAACTCTCCTCCAGATCCTTGCTAGGTGGCCTACTTAGACTTGAGGTGTGGGCTGGACCTCACGTGTATTAGGCTCATGTTGGAGACTGTTCTTGAGATGAGTTATACTATTCGTTGAAATCAGTCAAATCAATCCCTCTAGTGATCTCCAAAACCAGACTCTGGGGTGATGTAAATTGTGCAGCAAATAAGTTTTGACAGTGGACTTGTCTGTGTCATCTCTGAATCCACAGGCTCCGGTTGGAGGACTGGAAGTGGAGCTCATCCAGGTAAAAACACCTTCCCCTGGGCAGGGACGGCCCTGCGAGGGCCTTGGAGTCTCCTTTCATAGTTGCCAGAGTCCTCGCAGAGGATGAGGTCAACCAATTCTGCCCTGCCAGAGCCGAGCTCCAAAGAACCAGTCACCCAAGAAGCCCAGCTGGCTTCATTCAGACAGTGGAATAATGAGGCGTGGGCGCAGGCACTCTCAGGGCAGATTAAGACCTTACTCATGGGCTGTTTCATTGCTGCCCTCAGTACGTTGAATGGCCTGGAACCGTGAGTGTGAATGGTGGGCTGGCGGGGGCTGACGATATCTAGGGCTCGTGAACAGTACAGGCCTGGCCATGCCTCTCAGCTGTGCCTGGTGGGTGTCATGGCAGAATGGAGATGGAATTGGGCCCTGAGATTGTGGAAAACAAAGTGCCTTGAGCACGTTCACTTCTGCAGAAGAGAAGCTAGATTCAGGTCACTGGGCCCAGCCCTACCCCAGTGGCTGCATCTCCTCCCATAGCTGTTTCTGAACCTGTGTTTGCAGAGGACAGTTGTCCTGGCCAGGCCTGATCCACACTCTGGCCTTGCTGCTGATGCTGCGTGGCCCTCCCTCATTAGTCTTACCTCATTTCCAGAAAGGAACCAGAAGGCCACTCAAGTGTGAAAGTGTCGTCCAGGGAAGAGGACGAGATGCAGGCCCAGCTGGTTAATCAGGCAAGGGTCTGAGGTGTCAGGAGGTTTGTGCATTGTGTGTGCCCCTTACAGGAGACAGCACACAGCAGTTTTTAAAGGAGTGGACACACTTGAAACACCGGACACTATTTGTGGATGTAGCATAAGTATCCAGTGGATGCTATTGGCAAGTAGTTTACATACTAGCAAGAGATTTTTTTAATCAAGTTCAGAGGCTTGATCATCAGGAATAAATTTATTGGAGGAGAATGCGATCATTTCTATTCTGTGATAGCCAAAGAGGTGCTGTCAATGTGCAATCACCAGGTATGCTAAGTGGCTCATGAATATCGGTGTCACCAGCCAGGCCCTCTCAAGAAAGAAAATCCACACAAAAATCTTTAAGGTTAATAAATAATGGTAAACAGAAAAATCTCAAGGACTAATTTGGAATAATTGGAAGCTGAAATTCTTGAAGTGCAGACTTACAAAGACTCGTGGTATCAGATCTCAGTAGGAAAGACATGTTGGCCTCTTGAATTCCCACGTGGCATCCCGTGAGGAAATGCTGGATGTTGTTTCACTGGACACTGGTAGTGTCCTTTTCACATGATTGGGACTGGTGGCCACAGTGAGAGCAGCCGCTGACCTGGACATGTACCCTTGACTTAAAGTCAGGAAAGATGTAATATGACTTGTTCCATGAAGTGGAACAGAGATAATTCCCATAAGCCTTCACATTCCTGTGCTGGTCCTTAAAAAAGTTTTTTTATGGAAACTTTCATGTAGTTTGGAAAGGTAGAGAGGAATGAAGCTCTGTTGATATTAGTTCGCTAAGAGTCGGATACGACTGAGCGACTTCACTTTCCCTTTTCACTTTCCTGCATTAGAGAAGGAAATGGCAACCCACTCCAGTGNAAAATCTTTAAGGTTAATAAATAATGGTAAACAGAAAAATCTCAAGGACTAATTTGAAATAATTGGAAGCTGAAATTCTTGAAGTGCAGACTTACAAAGACTCATGGTATCAGATCTCAGTAGGAAAGACATGTTGGCCTCTTGAATTCCCACGTGGCATCCTATGAGGAAATGCTGGATGTTGTTTCACTGGCAACCCACTCCAGTGTTCTTGCCTGGAGAATCCCAGGGACAGGGGAGACTGATGGGCTGCCACCTATGGGGTCGCACAGAGTCGGACACGACTGAAGTGACTTAGCAGCAGCAGCAGCAATATTAGTTCAAATGGAGACGGAAATGGCAACTCCAGTATTCTTGCCTGGAAAATCCTATGGACAGAGGAGACTGAAGGGCTACAGTCTTTGGGGTTGCAAAGAGTCAGACATGACTGAGTGTGCACACACATTAGTTCAAAAATCCTGAGTCACTGACATTTGGAGGGAAACACTAGACTCTGAATGACTTAGGTGAANAGCAGCAGCAATATTAGTTCAAATGGAGATGGAAATGGCAACTCCAGTATTCTTGCCTGGAAAATCCTATGGACAGAGGAGACTGGAGGGCTACAGGCTTTGGGGTTGCAAAGAGTCAGACATGACTGAGTGTGCACGCACATTAGTTCAAAAATCCTGAGTCACTGACATTTGGAGGGAAACACTAGACTCTGAATGACTTAGGTGAAGTTTCCACATCCACTTCTGTGTGACCACATGAACCAGAGAACTGGTCAGGTTGGGGATGACAGGAGAACTTTATTTCTGCTCCATATCCTTCTAGGACAGGAGCCTGTGGATTCCAGGGGATTCTCCCATCAGAAATGACACAGGGGAGGCATTCTGTCATGAATGACACCTGACAATCCTCTGGACTGAGCTGGTACTGCAGCAAGTGTGGGTGCTGGTCACTGAGGCCCTAACGTAGCCACCTGGAATTTTTCTCCATGTCTGGAGCAGTTAGTAGCTGAGGGGAAGACATTTGTAGCTATGACTAATAGTAGTGAAAGGCTTTATTTTCAAATGTCACTTTTTAACCAGTACCTTCAAGGCCTTTTCTAGACTATGTTATTACATATTGTTTTCATATTATTACATATTTATTACATATTATTACATTTTCTAGAATATCTTATTACATGTTGCATATCTTATTACATATTTTGTTGTTGTTTTAGTTGCTAGGTCATGTCTGACTCTTTTCTGACTGCATGGACTGGATTGCCATTTCCTTCTCCAGGGGATCTTCCTCATCAAATCTGTGTCTCCTGCATTGGCAGGTGGATTCCTTACCACTGAGCCACCAGGAAAGCCCACATATTTTGTATGTTCCTGCAAGAAAAGTAACACACTATCGCTATTATTTTCATTGATTTCCCCAGCACAAGGCTGTTAGAGACTCTCCTGGGATCCTGGGATCAGGATGGGTGCCCACACTTCTGCCAGGTAGCTTAGCGGGCATGGATCCTGTGTGCTAGGCGCCCCAGTCAGAGGAAATGTGGCTGCTGGGTCACCACGTGGCCTCACTGTTCTTTGCTGCCTCACCCTGGGGAGTAGGTTACACTTCTGATTTATTGAGTTATGGGATCGTATTCTGTCAATTTGTTTGTGACTGGAGACTTTCTGACTGAGGACCAAAAGCCTTTTTCCTCCTGGAAATTGAATTTCAGACCTGCGGGTACCTGGGTACATGCTGTTCACTGCAGAAAGCCATTTGTCCTCAAGTGTTGCTGGATCTCCCTTGGTGAGTTTCTCTAATTCATACCTCTGCCTAGTTCTGTGGTGCTCTCCAGGGTGAGTGGTCCTCAGGGTGAGAACTGGATGAGCCCCCTTTGCCTGTAGAGGTCCTTTTGTGTCTGTGAGTTGTGTTCACTGGGTTGGCTGTGCTGCCACGGTCATTTCTGAAGATGGTGAACTTTTTGAGCAGACCTGGTGAAACTGGGGGTGGCGTGGGATGGGCAGCTCTGCTCTTGGGTTAGGTATTGTGTGATTGGATGAGGACCCATTTCTCTTGTCCACTGCAGGACAAACATTCGACCTCTCAGTCTGATTTTGCCTTAGAAACTGTACTTTGTGAAAAGCACAGTGAGTTTCATAACTAGACCCACAGTCTTTACACCCAGTGGAAATATGAGTCAGTTTTCTGTATGGCGTGTTGACCTCGTCTCCTTAGTCCTGGTAGGAACCATGAAAAAAACTACCTTTAGGTGGTCTTTTAATCTGGAAGCTCAGATTACAGTCAACAAACATATCGTCAGAGCAAGCCTTACCCTCTGAACCCAGCAATAGGACTTAAAAGTTGGATTGTCTCCTCTTGACTTCTGCCCTGGCCCTGATCTCGCCAGCTGTCCGTGCTCTGTCACAGTGGGACTAGTACCTAGCTTCTGGTGACAACGGCTTAAATTCTCATAAACTCTAAAGGCATCATCATGTGTATTTCTACTTTAATGGCCATTTTGTTGTTCAGTCGCTCAGTCATGTCTGACTCTGTGGCCCCCTGGACTGCAGCACGCCATGTTTCCCTGTCCATCACCATCTCCCAGAGCTTGCTTAAACTCATGTCCATTGAGTTGGTGATGCCATCCAGCATCTCATCCTCTGTTGTCCCTTTTCCTCCCACCCTCAGTCTTTCCCGGCATCAGGGTCTTTTCCAGTGAGCTGGCTCTTTGCATCAGGTGGCCACAGTATTGGAGTTTCAGCTTCAGCATCAGTCCTTCCAAAGAATATTCAGGACTGATTTCCTTTAGGATGGACTAGTTGGATCTCTTTGCAGTCCAGGGGACTATCAAGAGTCTTCTCCAACACCATAGTTCGAAAGCATCACTTCTTCGGCACACAGCTTTCTTTATGGTTCAACTCTCACATTAATTAAAAAACGTTTAGTATTGGTCTGGGTGCTTTAGATGATAGTGATGGTGGGGGTGATGATGATGACGGTGATGGTGTTGGTGGTGGTGCTGGTGATGCTGATGGTGGTGATGCCATACCACCACCACCATCTGTCCTAAACGGCTCAAACATATTTAACAAAGTTTTGACTGCATCTCTGGAGCTGCCGTAGCATTAGGTGAAACAAATTATCTTCAGGAGCCCTTTTTCTCTAAAAATAACTTTGTTTAAAAATTCTGGAATTAATTCCTATTCACCATAAGAGTTAAAACAGCACAGAGATATGTAAAGAGTGAAAATTTCACCTTCTCCAGTCCAGTCTACAGCAAGTAGCTACTTGAAATCAGTGTCCAACAGAAATATAGCAAGGGATGTTACCTGATTTTAAGTGCACTAATTAAAACAAATACAAATGAACAGGTGAAATCGTGTTTAATAATATATTTTGTTTAAGCCAGTATAGTTTAAATTTATCATCTTATTTTATTTAATCTTTATAAAATTGCCAACAAAGGATTTTATCTTCTTTTTTGCACTAAACTTCTAAATTTGATGTTCCACACTATGACACATCTCATTTGGACTAACCACACCCTGGGTGCTGGAGAAACATGTTACTAGTAGATGCTGTATTGGACGAGATAGTTCCAGACCTGGTCCTTTGCCCACAAATGGCTTTTTGTAGCATAAATGTGGTTATGTTTTCTTCAAATAATTTCATTTTCCATTGCACGTTGGAGGGTTTTCTAAGTAAGTATATAAAGGTCTTTACTCCTTTTAGTGGATAGCCTAGAATCCATATAGCACAACCAGAGTGCATGAAGGCATGCTCACAAACACGCTCACACACTCACATACACTCAAACACACACACTTGGGATTTCCAGTGTGTGTTTCACAGCAGCATGACTGGGAGCATCCTAGGGCATGTTGGGTGAAAGTGCAGGCAGACCCGGCTCACTGCACTTTTCGAATGCTGCCTTTTTTTCCCCTACATATTGAGGGTTTATGGTAACCCTGGATCAAGCAATTTTATTGGTGGCATTTCTCTCACTGTATTTGCTCGCTTTGTATCTGTGTTACATTTTGGTAATTCTCACCGAAAGAAGTTCAAGCTTTTCTTTATGATTATATTTGTTATGGAATCTGTGATGAGTGATCTTTGATGTTACTACTATGTCTCCCTGAAGGCTCAGACCATAGTTAGCATTTTTTAGCAGTGAAATATTTTTAAAATTAAGGTCTGTACATTTGTTTTAGACATAATGCTTGTTATTGTCCAGTCACTCAGTCATGTCTGACTCTGCGACCCCATGCTATTGCCCACCTAGAGCTTCCAGTCTAGTGTAAGCATATCATTATGTGCACTGAGAAACCAAAATATTTGTGACTGACTTTATCACGATGTTTGCTTTACTGTGGTGGTCTGGAGTCCAGAGTCTAGGATCACTGCAGAGCCTCCTGGCCTCTTTGCTTTCCTTTGGACTCAGATCTGTTTTTGCCGACAGTGCTCTTGACACCAAATGTGTGGGTTTTCCTGCCCCAGCCAGTAATTCCTGACATCAGCTGGGTGTCCAGGAGTTTGGTTCATCTCTGACACCAGCTCCTGGGGTCACCTCAGATCTGCAGGTTAAGGGCTTGGCCCACAGGGCGCCCCCACCCCAGATGCAGCAGCAAGTCCCAGGTTGTCACCTATACCCCTCGCTGACTGGATGCAGTCTGGGGTTCCCACCACCCCCTCTTTGGGTTCAGTAATTTGCTGGAACTCACAGAAAAAAGGAAGGCAGTTTGCTCACGCTGATCAGTTTATTATAAAGGATACAACCAGGAACAGCCCGACAGAAGAGAAGACGGCGTGCACAAGTCGTGGGGTGGGGAGAGAGGGGCTGCCCTGCCCTCTGGATGCACCGCACACCTCCCCCCACCTTCTTGGGTCCACCAAGGGCCTCTGAACCCTTCATTTAGAGCCTTTATGGAGGTTCCATTGTAGAAGCACGGTTTATTAAATAACTGGCCACTGGTGATTAAACCCAATCTCCAGCCCTTCACTCTCCCAGGGGTCGGGGGTGGGGTGGAAAGTTCCAATCCTCTACTCAGCCAGTTCCCTTGACAACAGACCCCTATCTTCCCAGAATCACCTCATTAGCATAGCTCAGGTAGGTTGAAAGGGGCTTGTTGGGAAAAACACAGACTCTTCTTTTCTATATCTCCCTCAGAAATTCCAAGGGTTTTAGAAGCTCTTCCGGTAGCACCTGGGATGGAGACCAGTTATGCGTGTCTTATAATTTCATGATATCACATCCCTTTTCTACGGGCTGGAAGGACTCTCTCCTGAGTGCAGGTGATTGAAGATATCAACAAAGAGACAATGATAAACAAAGATAAACCCACTGTGTTATATTGTGTGTTAGGGAAAAGAGCATTTGAAGAGAAACTACTGTTACCTCCGTCTAGTCAAAGCTATGGTTTCTCCAGTAGTCATGTACGGATGT
This sequence comes from Neotragus moschatus, assembly GCA_006410615.1. Taxonomy (NCBI): domain Eukaryota; kingdom Metazoa; phylum Chordata; class Mammalia; order Artiodactyla; family Bovidae; genus Neotragus; species Neotragus moschatus. Next base: position 14,427 of record SJYA01006399.1, read on the forward strand.
GAGAGTTGGACTATAAAGAAAGCTGAGCACTGAAGAATTGATGCTTTCGAACTGTGGTGTTGGAGAAGATGCTTCAGAGTCCCTTGGACTGCAGGGAGATCAAACCAGTCAATCCTAAAGGAAATTAGTCCTGAATATTCATTGGGAGGACTGATGCTGAAGCTGAAACTCCAATCCTTTGGCCACCTGATGTGAAGAACTGATTCATTGGAAAAGACCCTGATGTTGGGAAGGATTGAAGGCAGGAAGAGAAGGGGATGACAAGGAACGAGATGATTGGATGGCATCACCAACTCAATGGACATGAGTTTGAGCAGGCTCTGGGAGTTGATGATGGACAGGGAGGCCTGGCATGCTTCTGTCCATGGGGTCCCAAAGAGTCGAACAGAACTGAGCAACTGAACTGAACTGAACGGTTACCTTCAGGCAGTTGTGTAGTGATTTGATTTTTTAAATGGGCATATAACATTTTATTACCTTTAGATGTAACACATAATGATTCTGTATTTGTATATATTGTGAAATGATCACCACAATGTGTCTAGTTAACCATCCATCACCACACATGATTACCCTTTTTGTTTTTTAACTTGTGATGAGAACTTTAAGGGTCTGCTCTCTTAGCAACTTTCAGAAATACCATACAGTTTTTTAGCTATAGTCACCATGTAGTACATTACATTCCAGAACTTATTTAGTTTATAACTGGAAGTGTGTACCTTTTGACCCCCTTCACCCACTTGGCTTGTTTGTGATTTATGATTTGTAAAGCACTTTTTAGTTTTGTTTCAGACTAGATAGGAAAATATGTACCTATAACCAGTTTTTAGACTTTTGTTATTGTCACCTTTATTTACATAAGTGACATATCTATTAAGAATTCTATCAATTATTTGTTTTAGCCCTTCATATTTATTGTTGAGTACTAAATTAATCCAGTAGTCATGTACAGATATGAGAGATGGACCATTAAAATAGCTGAGCACCGAAGAATTGATAATTTTGGATTGTGTGGTGCTGGAAAAAACTCTTGAGAGTCCCTTGGACAGCAAGCAGATCAGACCAGTCAATCCTAAAGGAGATCAGCGTAGTCACTGAAAGGACTGATGCTGAAGCTGAAGCTCCAGTGCTTTGATCACCTGATGGGAAGAGTCAGGTCATTGGAAAAGACCCAGATGCTGGGAAAGTTTGAAGGCAAAAGGAGAACTGATTGACACAGGATGAGATGGTTGGATGGCATCACTGACTCAATGGAAATGAGTTTGAGAAGACTCTGGGAGATAGTTAAGGAAAGGGAAGCCTGGCATGTTGCAGTCTGTGGGGTCGTAAAGAATCGGAGATGACTTAGTGACTGAACAAGTACTAAATTACTTGGCCCAGTACACCTAATAGGGTCAGATTTGTATATGCATTATATTAATTGAATATTAAAATTCTGTGTTAAAATTTGTTACCTATAATTTCTCCATAGTCTAAATGCCATTAACCTGTTTTCTTATTTCTTGACTCTTATTAATAAAGAGGTTTGATTCCTAATGATACTCATAGAAAGGCAAAAAACATTAAAGAAAAAAATTGATATTACCTTAGATCATGGGGTCACAAAGAGTAGGACACGACTGAATGACTGAACTGAACTAGGGTTTTTTAAAGTTAAATAGCTTAAAATGCAAGCAATGAATGAATACAGGAAAACATTTGACATTCACTACAACTGTGATAAAGTGCTGTAATTAATTGTTTAGTGTTCACAGCCCTCTTAAAAATGAAGTGTTGTTAAAGTGCCACATTAATTCTGTGAATGGTGGTGGTTATGGGGCTCTAAGACCATTGACCCAAGAGGAAGAAGGGAGTTCATTGTGACGCAGGTTTTTGGTTGAATGTTTAAATGACAGGTTAAGGAATTAGGTTACTTCTTAGAGTCAGACAAAACAAACACACAGAATTGGTCTAAAGGCCCCTGTGGTTGTTGCTATGGGAACCACAACCTTACTTCCTGACATGTGTTCGTTAGAATTTTCTGCAGCGGCAAATATTTAACCCAGTTTTTGTGCTATAATTTTTGTTTGTGTTGTTAAGAGGAAAGGGTTGAATGTGTTTAGAAGGTAATAACACTATGGTTTGATGATAGAGGGCTGGCTCCTGCTCTTCAGAATCCAACAATAACTTCTAGTGACTGGTGGGATCTGGGTAGATATCAAATCCTTTCAAACTGTGTAGGGTTTCAGACTGCTGCTGAGATTGATGACAGATAATAAATACTGTCTCAGTTGACTACCAATTATTTCTAAATTCCTAAATACCGTAATATTGAGATGCTTGAGCTTATTTCATGTTCATCAATATTTTAAAGTTAACCAAAGGCAATGGCACCCCACTCTAGTACTCTTGCCTGGTAAATCCCATGGACGGAGGAGCTTGGTAGGCTGCAGCCCGTGAGGTCGCTAGGAGTCGGACACGACTGAGGGACTTCACTTTCCCTTTTCAATTTCCTGCATTGGAGAAGGAAATGGAAACCCACTCCAGTGTTCTTGCCTGGAGAATCCCAGGGATGGGGGAGCCTGGTGGGCTGCCGTCTCTGCGGTCGCACAGAGTCGGACACAACTGAAGTGACTTAGCAGCAGCATCAACTCTCAACTCCCAGTATTTATACACCAGTTAATTTTTTTCTTATACTATATGTTGTTATTATTGGTTTTTATTGTAACATTTATAAAAATTGATGTTTAGCCTTATATGTTACAGGTGAACTGTGGGGCTTCCCAGGTGGCTCAGCGGTAAGGAATCCTCCTGCCAAGCAGGAGATACAGGTTCAGTTCCTGGGTGGGGAGGATTCCCTGGAGAAGGAAATGGCAACCCATTCCACACCTGGGAAGTCCTGTGGACAGAGGAGCCTGGCGGGCTACGGTACATGGGGTCGCAAGAGAGTTGGATGTGACTTAGCTACTAAACAGTAACAACAACAAGTGTAAAATATAGTGATTCACAATTTTTGAAGATTTTACCCCATTTATAGTTATTATGGGCTTTCCTGATAGCTAAGTTGGTAAAAAAAATCCGCCTACAATGTGGGAGACCCCAGTTCGATTGCTGGGTCGGGAAGATCCGCTGTAGAAGGTAGACTACCCACTCTAGTATTCTTGGGCTTTCCTTGTGGCTGAGCTAGTAAAGAATCTGCCTGCAATGCAGGAGACCTGGGTTTGATCCCTGGGTTGGAAGGAGCCCCTGGAGAAGGGAAGGGTTACCCACTCCAGTATTCTGGCCTGGAGAATTCCATGGTCTGTATAGTCCATGGGGTTGCAAAGCGTTGGACATGACTGAGTGACTTTCCCTATCATAGTTACTATAGAATACTGGCTATATTCCCTGTGTCGAATAATATATCCTTGTAGCTGATATTACCACTAATAGTTTGTACCTCTTACCCCCCTCCCACTGATCTGCCCCTTTCTCTTCCCCACATGGTAACCAGTACTTTGTTCTCTGTGAGTCTGCTTCTTTTTTGTTATATTCACTAGTTAGCTGTAATTTCTTTTAGATTCCATGTATAAGTGATATTGTACAGCATTTGTCCTTCTCTGGCAGACTAATTTCACACAGCATAATGGCCCCCCCCCCAGGCCATCCATGGTGCTGAAAATGGGGAAAGTTCGTTCTTCCTTCATGGCTGAGTAGTATTCCATTGTATGTATGACCACATCGTCTTTATCCACTCATCTGTTGAGTGGATATCCACTCATCATGTCTCGGCTGTTGTGAATTCTGCCGCCATGAACCCTGGGGTGCGTGTGTCTGTCTGAATTAGTGTTTTTGTTTGTTTCAGACATGTGCCAGCTGTGGGCTCGTGTGGCAGCTCTGTGTTCAGTGTCTAGAGGGGCCTTCATACTGTCTTCCACAGTGGCTGCACCAAGTCATGCTCTTGCCACCGGTGTAGGAGGCCTCCCATTCATCCACATCTTCTCTAACGTTTGTGATTTGTGTTCTTTTTGATGATGGCCATTCTGACAGGTATGAGGTGGTATCTCTGTGTGGCTTTGATTTGCATTTCCCTGATGATAAATGACGTTGAGTATCTTTTCAGTGCCTGTCGGCCATCTGTATGTCTTCGTTCTAAAAATTAAGTTTTTCTGCCGATTTTTTCTGAATTTTTTAATATATTGAGCTGTATGTACCAATTACATATGTTGGATATTGACCCCTTGTTGGTCATATTATTTGCGGATATTTTCTTCTATTTAAGTACATTATCTTTTCATTCTGTCAGTGGTTTCCTTTGCCATGCTAAAGCTTTTAATTAGGCCCCATTTGTTTATTTTTGCTTTTGTTTTAGGATATAGATCCAAAAAAATATTGCTACAGTTTATGTGAAAGAGTGTTCTGCCTATGTTTTCCTCTAGGAGTTTTATTGTATCTGTTTTTACATTTAGGCCTTTAAACCATTTTAAGTTTAATTTTGTGTATGGTGTTAGAGAATGTTCTAATTTCATTCTTTTACATATAGCTATTCAGTTTTCCTAGCATCACTTATTGAAGAAACTAACTTTTCTCCATGTGTATTGCCTCCTTTGTTGTGGATTAATTGACCATAAGTGTGGGTTTATTTCTGGCTTTTGTATTCCGTTTCATTGATCTATATGTCTGTCTTTATGCCAGTATTACACTGTTTTGATTACTGTAGCTTTGCAGTATAGTCTGAAGTCAGAGAGTATGATTCCTCTGTGTTCTTTCTCAAGACTGTTTTGGCTATTTAGGGTCTTTTATGTTTCCATACAAATTTTAAAATTATTTGTTCTAGTTCTGTGAGAAAATGCTATTGGTATATTGATAGGGATTGATTTGAATCTGTAGATCTTGCACTACTTAATGCTCAATAAAACATTTTAATTCTTTATAAAAAAGAGTTGAGAAATAAATTTGGGTTAAATTATTGTTATAGAAAATTGAAATCAACACATGTCAAAAACCTGAAGTTACAGTTTGTATGTCAAGGTAATCGAGGGCTGTTTGACCATGAATTTTATCAACTATTTCTCTCAATTTATAAATGGTCTGATTTGTGCTGCTTACAAGGGAAATTCACAGGAATTTATGTCTGCTTAATCACATGTCTGTCTTACCATATTTCTGGTGCAGAACTATTTCTGAGAGTCTCCTTCGGGGACTCTGTGGGCACCCCAGATCCCATTTGCCTCTCATGGTGTTCTCAGCTGTAGGTTCTCACCCCAGAGATCTTGGCTCTGACCCGTGGCTCAGAAACTGTTCTTGGCTAACCCATTTTATCCAGGAGGGTAGAGCAGGGTGGTGGGGGCAAGTGAAGGGATTTGCCAGTTGTTTCAGAGCTGAGTAAAACCACCCAAGTTCATTGGGTTACACTCAAGACTCTGATTTTTCTAGAAAATAATTTAACAGTGAAAGAATCCTTTGACCAAGGAAAGTTTTCACTCTGCTTGCTAACGGTTCTGTTGCAGGAAGGAGGATCCCTTCCAGGGCTCAAAACTGGGCTCTTGTCTAACACTTGGAAATGAATTGTCCGAGGTGACACATGTGCTGACAAAGCAAGAGATTTTATTGGGAAAGGGCACCCGGGTGGAGAGCAGTAGGGTAAGGGAACCCAGGAGAACAGCTCTGTCATGTGGCTTGCAGTCTCGGGTTTTATGGTGATGAGATTAGCTTCTGGGTTGTCTTTAGCCAGTCATTCTGATGCTAGAGTCCTTCCTGGTGGTGCACACCTTGTTCAGCCAAGATGAATGCCAGAGAGGATTCTGGGAGGTGCTTGGACATGTGGTGTCTCCTTTTGACCTTTCCCAAACTCTTCCATTGGTGGAGGCTTATTAGTTCCGTGTTCCTTACCAGGACCTCCTGTCATAAAACACCTCATGCAAATGGTTACTATGGTGCCTGGCCAGAGTGGGCAGTTTCAATCAGTGTGCTTCCCCTAACGGTTCCTTTAATGTCCTTACCTTATGAGAACAGTCACCTTTGCCTGTTGCTGCTATAGACTCTTAAACAAACTTTGTATTGCTCAGAAATACTGGAAGATGGCTTGCTGTGAGAAGCTCATTCTAGGGGTAGAACATGGTGAAAGGAATTAAAATGCATGTGAACATCTCTGTCGTTTGTCTTGGTTTAGTGTCGTTTTCATATTTTTAAAGTAATCTCATGAGATAGTGTACCTAGGGAAATATCACTGTGACTGTTTCCAAGTTTACAAAACTGATTGCAGAAGGCAGATACATTGTTGACATTTTAAGTAGGAAAGGGAATTTGTGTTATTTCTTAATTTTAATTCAGTGTCTTCAAACTGAGGTGCTCTGTCTGGCAGTGCATCAGGCTTCTTATGGAGAATATGATGGGAGCATTTTAAGGAAATTAGTTTCCTGAATGTAAGTTTCACATGTACTTTTTCTCCTAAAGTGTATTAATCTGAAAGATGTTTGAGTTGTGCTTGTACAGCTCTTCTCTACCCTGGTCTCATTTCTGCCTTTCTCCTCCTTCGTAAAGACAGCCTGCACCTGTCATCCTGAACCTTGGTGCTTTGCCATGGCAGTGTTGCTGTTAATACAGTTAATGACTCTAATAATGAGTGGGTAAAATTTATTTTTGGTGTCTCACTGCCTGCTTTCAGCATAATTAAAAGAGAGTGTAATAGAGTTTTTAGCTAATTAACAAAGATATTTTTTGATGGTAGAATTGAGAGTCATTGCCATAACAAGTTATTGGTTACATTTTCATCCACTTGTTAATTTAAGTTTCTCCATGCTTATAGTTGTTAACAAAGTCATTGATGCTGAACTGCTTCATTCACTAAAAGTAGTACTTATCCTTGGATACATTAATGAATTGGAATAAGAAACTATCTCACTGAGATGCATTTCTAATTGAATTTTAAGTGTTAATATTTTATATTCATTAGGAACTTCCCTGGTGGTCTAGTGGTTAGGACTTGATGTTTTTCACTGGCAAGGGCCTGG
>SJYA01006400.1:3498-21502 GCA_006410615.1 Neotragus moschatus
TTTTTTTTTTTTTTTTTTGAGAAAACAAAGCTACTGTTATTTTTCCTTTGATTTCTATTAAAAAAAAAAAAAAAAAAAACTTCTCATCTCTACTCTCATCTGTCTTTTATAAACCTCTTTTCACAGTTTCTGGGCTAGTTTTTCCCTGCATGTTCATCTTGGGTAGAAGCACCTCTGTCTGGGTCTGCATTTACCCACTGATAATATGGGTGGAGTAACCTTGACCCCTGCTTCTCTGAGCAATGGTGAATATTCTCTTTCAGAGCTGGTGCTGGAGGTCTGGCCTTGATGTTTCTCGGGAAGTGGGAAGGGGACAGAGGCAATGGGGACATGCTGTCTGGTTTTATTCTCTCCCCACCCTGTCCTCCTGTCTGCAGAGTCCCCTGTGCCTGTGGTATACGTGACCCCATGGCAGGTCTCCCCTTGAATGTTCAGCTCTCCATCCCCTACTCACTTCAGGGCAAACAGGTTCCTCCAAAGAGGGCCTAGGTCAGTGGGGTTCCCCATGATTCAGGGGCCTTCTTTTAGTGGGCTCAAAAGTACTTGGGTAATATCTTTTGAGAGGTTCAAATGGCTGTTAAGATATACTCTTCCTTCTCTCCTTCAGCCTTTCCTCAGATTAGGCCACCACTTCTTGTTAGAAAGCTGGGGCCATGAAAAAGAAAAAAGAACAAACACCTTCTGCCCAGTGCTGCTCATGTTTCCGGGCCTCATGCTTCAGATTGGGCACTGTCGACCTTTAGAGCGTTCTTGCCCATACAGCAGATCTTCAGAATTATAGCATGGAGTTTCTCCCTTCTCTTGTTCCAGTAGGTTTTCTTCTGTGTATTGGGCTATTTTTGCTTATTTCCATGGGTTCCAAGGAGTTATGCAGATGAGTACTTCCTCTGCCATCTTTCCAAGAAGTTCTTTCTCTGCTGAGTATTTTAAATTGTGAGACAAGAAAGATAAAATAAGTCAGATGATTAAGAGGAACGTACATTTTTTTTAAATTAGAAAATTAAGGCTAGAAAAGATAACAGAAATGAGGGAAAGGATTAAAATTAACAGTGATGAGACAGCATCTGAATAGTTAAAAAATGAAGCTAAAAAATTAGATAAGCGTATAAAAAAAGAACTAAAAAACTCAAAGAGTAAAGTTAGGCAAAAAGACAAAATTAAACAGTGGAAAAGGTTTAAAAGAACTAGCATTTAAGTGTTTCTAAACATAATTTTAAAGATGACAGGGATAGAGATGCTAAAACAATAAAAAAATCTTAGTATTTAAAGATTAAAAGAATATAATCAACATAGGAAGTATTTCCTTCTGTAATGTTCCATGTTAAAGATGTATCTGTATTTACTGATTTACAAAGATATCCAAGACTAGATTAGAGAGAAGAGCAAATGACAGCCCGCTGTTATAGTCTCAGTACACATGTCACATAAAAGTTGCAAATATGTCGGCAGAGGAGTGATGGGAATCATACCAAACTGAACTGGGAGAGGTAAGGGATCGGAAGGGGGGTGTCATGCATACCATTAGATCCCCTCGCCATTTCTGGAATCTTCTCCCCTTCCCTCTTCAGTGTGCTTCTGCCCTAACACCCACACCTGGGTGGCCACTCTTCCTAGGTGGGCTACCCTCAAGCTTACTGCAGCTGCTCTGCCCACCTGTGCAGAGAGCCTGGAGTTTACAGTCCCCACCCCGTGATCCAGGGCCCTCAGCTCCTCGTTGCAAGTGGGACAGCTCTGATGCATAACCGACCTCAAGCAGGTTGTAAAGCCAGCTCTGTATGTGATTTTAAATTTTCTAGTAGCCACATTAAAATCCATACACTTTATCTTCAACATGTAGTCAACAAAAAAGTTATTGAGACATTCTGCATCCTTTTTTATTCGTACTAAGTCTTAAAAGTCCGGTGTGTGTTTTACATGCGCATATCTTGCTTTCCCTGCCTGTGTTTCATTGCTCGGTGGTCAAATGTGGCACGGTGCTACCGCATGGGACAGCCTGCCTCCCCTTGAGTTGAAGCTATTCCTTCACAGGACTTCACCTGACAGTGAAAGCTCACCTCCCCATCCGGCTTCCTTCACTCCCTTATCAGTTTATTTTAGGAGCACTCTCTTTCCTTTAAGAAAAAAAAAACCTTGCATAATTGAGAAAGGAACATTTTCTTAATAAATATTTTGCATATATTTTATGCATATAATTTTATGCATAATAATTTGCAAATATTTTGCATATAGATTTTATAGAAAAATCTATAGAAGGTTCAAAGAAAAACTGTGCCTCTCACCCAGAACCCTGCTTCATTATTTGTTTGTTTGTTGATTGCTAAGGCAGCCATAACCCCCAGGACTCTGGGTTTTGGAAGACTTGAGGTACCAGTGAGTAAAGAATAACTGACAACATACATACCAGAACCTTCCCTCCTTGCCATTTGTTGTACGTGGAAGGCTTGAGCCTTTCATGTCTTTCGAGTTGCTTCCAAGATAAGTGGTAAGATTATCCAGCAGTCTGGGTCCGGTATGCAGCTTGTGTTCTCAGACCCAGGCAGGATGGATGATAGGGGGAGCTGGGTCATCACTTATAAACCTGGCAAGAGTGACCTTTTTTTCTTTTGCAACATGCCTGCAGCCTATAATTGGTACCACTGTAGCAGCTTGGGAGTGGGTAGTGCCCATCTGGCTCCAAACACCCAGGCTGTGTGGAGTTACTTCTCTTGGCATCTAAACCCTGCAGCAGGATGGGGGCTCCCTGTCAGAGGCCTCTTCCTCACTAATAAGACCACCAAGGCTCTTGTCTTTTGCCTCATCACAGCGGTTATTGAGAAGACAGTAAAAAGAGTCCCTTTTGACATAAGTGTTAGCTAAGATTGATTTTTATTTTTCCATTTCCAAGTAGTTGGATTTTCTTTGCTTTGGATTTGTGTGTCACTTGAGGTAGAGATGAGGGAAGAATGCTGTTGATTGGCTCAGAAAATAATTCCAATCAGAAAAAGCGGGATGTTTACATTTCCTAACAAAGCTGCCCTCTTTTGTCCCAGAATCACCTTCCCACCTTCCTCACTGTGTCACCAGAGAAAGAAACAGGCTTGTTTCAGCAATGCATTTCTCAATTTCTTCCCATAAACCATACACTTGTTAATTCAACGAGTGGTTACTGCTTACTTCCTCTATGCCATTACTCGTGAAATGTGACTTTGGTCCTTTTGTCTACAGCATTGTTGCCAGCATAGGCTCTTTTTATGGCTCTTCTTGGCTGTTTTAATTGGAAGCTGGGAGATAAACCAGGCACTCCTGGACTAAACATCGATGGCTATGAGGTCCATCCTCTGCAGGTACTCCAGACTGAGCTTTCCCTTCCTCAGCAGATGCTGCCTTTTTCTAAATAAGTCTGTGATGGTTCACATACTCACTGTCCTCCTTGTACCTTTGACTCCACTGCCTGGGAGTGTGGAGACCTCCACTTATTGCCAAGGGATGTGATAGGATTTGGATGGTTCTACGGCCGTGATGTCACAGTGTGCAGTAAGGGTATGGTGCAGTCTTGGTGGGGCATCTGGATCTTGGGAATGTCTTGTCTTCACCCCTTATTACTGGCGGGCTGGCCCCCAGGGAGGGAACAGGCCAGCACTGGGCCGTGTTCTTCTCTGTCCTCAGTGCCTTTCCCAACCCCTCTGCTTCAGTACAGCACTGCAGCCTCCAGGCCCCCTGATGGACCCTCTGACGAAAGGGCCCTGCGGGAATCAGATGGCACAGACCCTCATGTGGAAAGCCAAGTCCTCTCTGTCCTTTGGCATCCAGCCCCTGCAGACGTGGCCGACTAAAGACCCTGAAGTAGAGGCCCAGGTCAACCTGTAAGTAAGTAAGAGAAGCATCATTTCAGTTGGCGCTCATTCTCACTCTCGCTTGAAACCCCCTAATGGTCAGGAAGAAAATTATCTTTGCGGGGAAGAGTATAGAGGGAGAGGGGAGTGGATACTTGATTGGGAAATTTCATTTCCGTTTCTTAATGATGCCTTATATGTATTTATGTATTTACTTAGCCATGATCATTGAGCACCTACTCTGGCCAGGCCTTGTGTCAGGCATGGCAGGCAAAATAGATTCAGCTCCTGTCCTCAGGGGATTTATAGTTCATAGAACAAATAGTCATTAATCAAATAATCACACAAATAAATTGTGACAAGTGCAATGAAATGTGGTACCTTGATTCAATAAACATTTACAGGATGTCCTCAGTGTGCCAGCAACATACTCGGGATATAAGGAAAATATATATCTCCTCATCTGTGAATATCAAATAGTATCTAGAAGGGGAAAAGTCCAATTATTATTCAGAAAAAATGATAATAATAACTATGTTATAACTAATATATTAATAGATTCTAGGTCCCAGAGAGTGGTAACTATGTTTTCTTATTAAATTTGCTCCTGAGTCCCCAGGCCTTTGTTAGGGTGTACAGTATTTACTGGATGAATGAATAAGTAATGAATGAAGAAGAGGATACTACAACACAGGGGTGCTTAGCTTTCCAGGGGAATCAAAGGCAACTAGCTGCAACAATATGATTGCCTTAAGAACAAGAGATACTTCATCGATTCCATGCAACAAAAATGATCAATGCTTACTGTACCTGGTGCTTTTGCGAGCCTAAATTCCACCGAGGGCCATGCATCAGAATCACCTATCGGGCTTAAGAAACAGCTGATGCCTGAGGCCCACCCCAGAGATTCTGACCCAGGGACAGCCTTTCCAGGAAGGCAGACAAGTAACCAAATATTGATAACTCCGATGACACTCGGAAAGGAGCATGTAGAAAGTGCTACAGGAGGAAGGAATCTGCTGGAGGACAGGGAGGAAAACAAGAAGCAGTGCACTTAGCCAGTCAGGATGACCAGCAGCCAGGCAGGAAAAGGAAAGAAAGCCACTTGAAACAGAGGAAACTGAAGAGCAAAGGCTTGGATCCGTGGAAATGGGTCCCAGCAGTGTTGATAGGCATTAAACTAGTGATTCTCAAACCAGTGGTTCTGCAACCCTGGCTGCACAAAGTCGGCCCGGGAGCTATGAAACAGAAAGCCGGCACATTCTACCCAAGATTCGCAAGTCAGGGTGGGACACAGATACCAATATTTTATACAGCTCCCCAGGGAATTCTCATACGCAGCAAATGTTGAGAAATGTTAAATGTAACCACACATCAGTTCAGTTTAGTTCAGTCGCTCAGTTGTGTCCGATTCCTTGAGACCCTGTCCATTACCAACTCCCAGAGTTCACCCAAAGCCATGTCCATTGAGTCGGTGATGCCATCCAACCATCTCATTCTCTGTCGTCCTTCTCCTCCTGCCCCCAATCTTTCCTAGCATAAATAAAGACAAGATAGCTATGAACCACCTTATATGCCTAGCGAAAGTGAAAGTGAAAGTCCCTCAGGCATGTCTGACTCTTTGCAACTCCGTGGACTATACAGTCCATGGAACTCTCCAGGCAAGAATACTGGAGTGGGTAGCCTTTCCCTCCTCCAGGGGATCTTTCCAACCCAGGTCTCCCACATTGCTGGTGAATTCTTTCCCAGCAGAGGCACAAGGGAAGACCAAGAAGACTAGAGGGGGTAGCCTATCCCTTCTCCAGGAGATCTTCCTGTCCCAGGAATGGAACCGGAGTCTCCTGTATTGCAGGTGGATTCTTTACCAACTGAGCTATCAGGGAAGCCCTGAGGGGTATAAATTTTTATATCTCAGGCAATGGGGAGCCACTGATAGCTTGCATGGTTTTAAGCGACAATACAGTTTGAAATAGACAAAGTTCACAGGGTTTGGATAAATTCAGGATTGCTAGTTCTGCAGTGGGTTCTTCCAGGAAATCAGAGAAGTTTGGAGTCACTGCTGGCTTTTCAGAGCTGCCGCCATTCTTCCCACAGTGGCCCCATAGGTCCATATATGAATGTGGGAAATGAATGTCACCTTGGCTGTAAACTGAAATCTAAAGTTTCAGTGAATGCTGAATTATTTGACCGAAATGCTCCTGTTTCTTGGAAGGCGACTGGTAACTAGCGTCCAGGCAGGCCTACCGCTCTACTCTGGAGAGCAGGGAAACCTGGGCTTCATCAGCCAAAGGTGAAATGGGGGGAATGCCGTTCTTCCTTCCTCCCAAGCTCCAGGCCAGAGTCACAGCCCTCAAAGTGAACCCTGCGGTGGGCGCTGCTTCTGTCTATACTGCAAGCCCCACACTACACCGCCCGGATGACGTAGTCAAAGGGGCGAGCAGAGCTGCCGGGCAGCCTATGAGGTGCAGCGGCCGCAGCCTGAGGAGGGGGCCTTCCGGGATCTATTGTTTAGGGGTGGGACCAGGTCCTGGTGATTGGCGGCCTCAGGGCTGGTGAAGCTGTGGCGGGAATGGGGAAGGTGGGGTTAGCTGCACCCCAGATTCAGGGGCGTCAGGGCTGGACTCACTGGGAGTCAGATGTTGGGTTTTCTGGAAAACGGACTAGAGAGATGTGTCTTTAAGAATTGCTGCCATTCTACAGGCCGTTCATTCACTAACTCATTCATTCAACAGATTTACTGGCTACCTCTGCCAGGCTCTTGTGCAGACATAGCAAATGTGTTTTCTCTTTTTAGTCTTTACCAAAAAATCTGACGAGGTAACTACTGCCGGCTCCATCTTACAGATGAGGAAGCTGAGGTCCAAAAGAGTTAGAAACACATGTTCAGGACACACACTGCTCTGTAAGTGATGGAGCAGAGATTTGCACCTGTCTAGTCCCAGTCCATTTTGAAGGAGATCAGCCCTGGGATTTCTTTGGGAGGAATGATGCTAAAGCTGAAACTCCAGTACATTGGCCACCTCATGCGAAGAGTTGACTCACTGGAAAAGACTGATGCTGGGAGAGATTGGGGGCAGGAGAGGAGAAGGGGACGACCAAGGATGAGATGGCTGGATGGCATCACTGACTTGATGGACGTGAGTCAGTGAACTCCGGGAGTTGGTGATGGATAGGGAGGCCTGGGGTGCTGCGATTCATGGGGTCACAAAGAGTTGGACACGACTGAGCGACTGAACTGAACTGAACTGAGTCCCACTGCCACTCTCCTAACCTCAGCTGTGCAAGTAAAAGCAAAGTGTTTATGGCATGTCGGTGTCCACAGAGTTTCTTGCTTCTGTGGAGTGAAGAATACAGCAGGACCTGACTGCACATCAATAAAGCTGACCAAGCACAAAGTTGGGCCTTATGTGAGGTACCATGGTTATACAAGGCCTGCTTTCTGCCAGGAAGTATTCTGGTATCTTTGTTGTTGTTCACTCTCTTCAGTTGTATTGGACTCTTTCCAAACCCATGGACGGTAGCACACCAGGCTTTCCTATCCTTCACTGTCTCCTGGAGTTGGCTCAAACTCATCTCCATTGAGTCGATGATGCCATCCAACCATCTCATTCTCTGTCGTCCCCTTCTCTTGCCCCCAATCTTTCCAATGAGGGAACGCATCAGGGTCTTTTACAGTGAGTTGGCACTCTGCATCAGGTGGCCAGAGTATTGGAGCTTCAGCTTCAGCATTAGTCCTTCCAATGAGTATTCAGGACTGATTTCCTTTAAGATTGACTGGTTTGATCTCCTTGCAATCCAAGGGACTCTCAAGAGTCTTCTCCAACACCACGATTCGAAAGCATCAATTCTTTGGCATTCAGCATTCTTTATGGTCCAATTTTCACATCTGTACCTGACTGCTGGAAAAACATAGCTTTGACTATATGGACCTTTGACAGCAATGTGACGTCTCAGCTTTTTAATATACTATCTAGGTTTGTCATAGCATTTCTTCCAAGGAGCAAGTGTCTTTTAATTTCATGACTGCAACACCATCCACAGTGATTTTGAAGTCCAAGAAAAAAAGTCTGTCATTGTTTCCACTTTTCCTCCATCTATTTGCCATGAAGTGATGGGACTGGATGCCATGATCTTAATTTTTTGAATGTTGAGTTTTAAGCCAGCTTTTTCACTCTTTCTTTCACTTTCATCAAAAGGCTCTTTAGTTCCTCTTTGCTTTCTGCCATTAGGGTAGTATCATCTAAATATCTGAGGTGATTGATATTTCTCCCTGCAGTCTTGTTTCCAACTTGTGCTTCATCCAGCCTGGCACTTCACATGATGTACTCTACATATAAGTTAAATAAGCAGGGTGGCAATATATAGCCTTGACAAACTCCTTTCCCGATTTGGAACCAGTCCATTGTCTGGTTGTAACTGTTGCTTCTTAACCTACATAGAGGTTTCTCAGGAGATAAGTAAGGTGGTCTGGTATTCCCATCTCTTGAAGAATTTTCCAGTTTGTTGTGATCCACACAAAGGCTTTAGCATAGTCAATGAAGCAGAAGTAGATGTTTTTCTGGAATTCTCTTGCTTTTTCTTTGATCCAGTGGATGTTGGCAATTTGATCTCTGGTTCCTCTGCCTTATCAAAATCTAGCTTGTACATCTAGAAGTTCTCGGTTCACGTATTATTGAAGCCTAGTTTGAAGGATTTTGAACATTACCCTGCTAGCATGTGAAATGAGTTTAATTGTAGAGTACCTTCTTTGGCATTGCAATGAAAACTTGACCTTTTCTAGTCCTGTGGCCACTGCTGAGTTTCCCAAATTTTCTGGCATATTGAGTGCAGCGCTTTCACACCATCATCTTTTAGGATTTGAAATAGCTCAGCTGGAATTCCATCACCTCCACTAGCTTTGTTCATAGTAAAGCTTCCTAAGGCCCACTTGACTTCACACTCCAGGGTGTCTTGACTTCACACATCCTGGATGTCACCAGGATGTCTAGGTGAGTGGTCACAAATCAACTTACTGAGCACCTGTGTGCTGTGCTGGGCCTTGTTATAGGCACTGAGCATGCAGAGGGAGCATCGCCTTCCAGATTAAGCTGGGGCTTGTGGAAGTGCTGTTACCTAGGGAAGTCCAGGGAGATTTCTCAGTGGAGGGACTACCTAAAGGATGAGATCTTTACCAGGCAGAGGCAAGGGAGGTGTTCCCAGACAGAGGGGACCATCTGTGCAAAGGCCAGCAGCATTAAAGCACTCTAGATTTGAGGGGAGCCACAAATAGTCTGGTCTGGCTGGTGCTTCTTGGGGAGTGGTGAGCAATGAGCCTGGGATGGCAGACAGAAGCCAAGTCACTGGGCAGTGGGGAGCTTAACCTCCTTGCTAGGAAGTTTGGTCTTGACTCTCTTAGCTAGAGCACAGCATGATCAGATTTGCATACTGGAATGATTTCTGGTATCAATGGGCAGCTAGCTTGCAGAAGAAAAAAGCTGGCAGCCGGGAGACCTATCAAAGTGGCCAGGTAAGAGATACTAAGTGTTCTCATGAGTGGCAGGAACAATGGGATTGGGTGAAGGAATAATTAAGAGGAAAGTTAGAGTGGACCTGGTAAATGCATGGGTGGTGAGGTGGGGAAGTGACCCTCAGAGTTTTGACTCTGGCAACTGAGTGATGGTCTTGCCCTTAAAGAAAGGGTCTTGAGATGAGGCAGCACAAAATCTGAAACAGAGTGAGACAGAGATCATTAGATACTGCTGTTGGGGCAGGCTTCAATAATATGTGAACCGAGAACTTCTAGTTCTGAGGAGGGATATAATTACATCTTTGGAGGCAGGAAGTTCTTAGTAAGAAGAGCCTTCTTAGAGTAAAGTGAAGTGGATCTTGGAAAAGGAGGAGAACCTTCCTTTTTTCCTTTTTCTTGAATAGATTTTAATCAGCAGAGGTAGGAGAAGGGTGTCTGGATGGCAAAGTAGTAGGAAGTCTGGAAAGTCAGACGGGGGGACATATTGTAAAAGATGTTGTACTTAATCACAGGACAGTGGGACACTGAGTGGTTTTTGAGACAGACAAGTGATGGTTTGGGCTTTGATTTTTAAGTTAATTTCACTGATGTGTGCAATGAGGAAGCCAAGAAACCAACTAAGAGATGAACTACAGAGGGGCTTGTTGGTTGTGACAGAAACCCATCTCAAAATAGTTTAGGTGTAAAAGGAGAATGTGTGGGTTCATGTGACCAAACTAAGGAAAGGGACAGATCATGCCTCAGGGTCAGCTGGATCCAGGAACAGTCAGTCCACACCCTCAATCTCCCACTCCTTAGCCTGCTTTCTTTCTGCCTGTTGACCGCTATGTCTCCTACCATCCATGAGTTTTCACCACTGCAGTGAGTACGATCTTGGGCAGCGTGGGGTATGTTCTCAGACTTGCAACTTGAGAGGACAAATCTTCCCCATTTATATATGTATGAAAGTGAAAGTGTTAGTCACTCAGTCATGTCCGACTCTTTGTGACCCCATGAACTAGCCCCCCAGGCTCCTCTGTCAGTGGAATTCTCCAGGCAAGGAGAGTGGGTTCCCATTGCCTTCTCCAGGCAATCTTCCCGACCCAGGAATAGAAGCCAGGTCTCCTGCATTGTAGGCAGATTCTTTACCATCTGGAAAGCCCTCGTGTATACCTATGGCTGATTCATGTTGCTATATGGCATGTTGTATGTATACTGATTCGTGTTGATGTATACATGTTGATGTATGGCAGAAACCAACACTATTGTAAAGCAATTATCCTTCAATTAAAAATAAATTAATTAAAAAATATATTTTCCCATCAGTTAGAGGAACCGTGGGAAAAGACTTGAGTTTCTCAGCCTGGGTCACATTTCCATTCCTAGTTCTGGGGGAATGTCTATTACCAGGGGCAGAGAAGGCAGTTCTTGCTTTCCTGGTGAGCAGTGGTAGGGCTCAGGAAGTAGAAAAACATAATTTGAAGGGGTCAGAAAAGCCAGAGGGGCAGTTTCAAAAAGGAGAGTGCTCTCTGACCATTCACAAAAATAACTTAGGAAGTTTTTTTTTCTTTTAAATATGGATCGTGGAACTGATTAAATTAGAATCCTTAGTGGTGGGACCCAGGCCTGGGGCTGAAGGTGTTGAATGTAACAGAAAGTTTGAAGATCAAAACAATATCTTCTGTTGAGTTTGATGATTCAGGAAGCCATGAGGCTTCTCTGAGAAAGCAGTTTCAGCTGGGAAGGGAGGGTGGAAGGCACACAACGAGTCTCTCTGCATCCTCATGTCTTCTCATTCATAACCTCATTTCAGGGCTGTGTCCGACCCTACAAGAAGCAAAGTCAGTCAGTTTAGTCGCTCAGTCGTGTCTGACTCTTTGTGACCCGTGGACTGCAGCATGCCAGGCTTCCCTGTCCATCACCAACTCCCAAAGCTTGCTCAAATTCATGTTCATTGAGTCGGTGATGCCATTCAACCATCTCATCCTCTCTCGTCCCCTTCTCCTCCTTTCTTCAGTCTTTCCCAGCATCATGTTCTTTTTCAGTGAGTTCTTCTCATCAGGTGGCCAGAGTATTGGAGCTTCAGCTTCAGCATCAGTCCTTCCAATAAATATTCAGGACTGATTTCCTTTAGAATTGACCTGCTTGATCTCCTTGCAGTCCAAGAGACTCTTAAGAGTCTTCTCCAACACCACAGTTCAAAAGCATCAATTCTTGGGTGCTCAGCTTTCTTTATGGTACAACTCACATCCATACATGGACGCAGACACCTCTCACAGGCCGGATGCCTCTCACTGGAGGATGTGAGGTAGGGAGGGTTCCGGCTTCGGCCTCCAGGCCTCCACCACTGCTGTGTCTAGTACCACCACCAATACTGCCACCTCCATTGGAGCTTCTTATTTCTAAAATGGTGCCCCTGGACTAGGACAAGTAGGTGGATATCGTGCGGCTATGCAAATACTTACTGGAGAGGGACTTGAAGCGGCTTTGTGACTACGTTTGTGACCTCCTCTTGGAAAAGGAGCCAGTATCAACACCAGTAACAAGAGGCACAGTCTCTTCGTCAGCTCAATACATTAGGAAAAGACAAAGGAAACCTATTGAAAAGATGGTTATTCAGGGCCATTCTGCCTTAAAAGAATGTCAACCAGGAGCTGAGGGAAGAAAGTTTGAACAGTTTTTAATCCCATCTGAATTATCTGTCCACTCTTTTAAAAAAAAATGTTTATTTCTTTCTTTATGTGGTTGCCTTGGGTCTTTGTTGCAGCATGTGGAATCTAGTTCTCTGACCAGGCACAGAACCTGGGCCCCCTGTTCTGATTGGGAGCTCGGTAATCTCAGCCACTGGACCATCAGGAAATCCCTGCCTATTTTTTTTAAAATCATCAGTCCTTCCTATGATTAGTTACAATATCCTAGCAACAAGTGGATTTTAAAAAAGTACAATTCAGATTCATTTCCATCACTAGGCTGAATTAGCAGTGGTTTACTTGTTGATCTTTTGGGAAAGTTGTCATGTGTTTGAAAGAGTTTATAATCAAGGCATTATACAAATTTAGGCAATTTCATATTTAAACATGGGAAGGTCCCCTGGAGGAGGGCGTGGCAACCCACTCCTGTATTCTTGCCTGGAGAATCCCCATGGACAGAGGAGCCTGATGGGCTATAGTCCATGCGGTTGCAGAGTCAGAGACAACTGAGGAGCTAACCACAGTACATATTTAAACGTTCTGAAATAGCTTTCAAAAGCTATTTAAAACTTAGTTTGCTCCTGAATAAAAGTCTACTTGGTTTAAAAAAACAGAGCTGGAGAGAAAGCCTCTGGGTTTAAATGAAGGGAAGTAGTAGGAAGCCCAGGTGGCTGTTGGTCTTGGCCACATTTGCCAATGAAACTGCAACAATAAGGAAATTGATGTTTCAATTTCCATTTGCCTGACTCCTGTCACTAATTCTCAACTGATTCCAAATACAGAGAAGAGAGCAGTTTGATTTATTAAAAGCCTCCTAAAGCTCAGACAATTGTGAGGCAGGCTAGAATTTGTATGGATCTGGCTAGAAGGAGGTTTTATTTATTTACTTTTTAATTCTCTTGTTCTTCCTGGTCTTTACAAAGTGTCTGGCACATAGAAAGTGCTCACTAAATATTTGTTGGATAAGTTAAAGGTCATACTTTGGCCACCTGATGTGAAAAACTGACTCATTTGAAAAGACCCTGATGCTGGGAAAGATTGAAGGCGGGAGGAGAAGGG
This sequence comes from Neotragus moschatus, assembly GCA_006410615.1. NCBI lineage: Eukaryota > Metazoa > Chordata > Mammalia > Artiodactyla > Bovidae > Neotragus > Neotragus moschatus. The sequence continues at coordinate 16,545 of SJYA01006400.1, forward strand.
GACGACAGAGGATGAGATGGCTGGATGGCATCACCGACTCAATGGACATGAGTTTGAGTAAACTCTGGGAGTTGGTGATGGACAGGGAGGCCTGGCGTGCTGTAGTCCATGGAGTCACAAAGAGTCAGGCATGACTGAGCGACTGAACTGAATTGAAGTTAAAGGTAATAGAACAAAGGTGCCAACTAGGAGCCTTCTGCAATGATGAAAGTCTAAGCTAAAGCAGAGAAAGTGGAAGTGAAAAAGAGAAGTGACAAAGGACTACGAGACATGGTATAATTCTGGAAATANCACAAAGAGTCAGGCATGACTGAGCGACTGAACTGAATTGAAGTTAAAGGTAATAGAACAAAGGTGCCAACTAGGAGCCTTCTGCAATGATGAAAGTCTAAGCTAAAGCAGAGAAAGTGGAAGTGAAAAAGAGAAGTGACAAAGGACTACGAGACATGGTATAATTCTGGAAATATCCTCAAGTGCAAAATGGCATGTACCAGGTTATACATTGCAGTTTATTAGTGGTAGCAAAAGGTTCAAAACCATTTACCTAGGAAACTGGTTAAATAAAATATGGTGTGTCTACTCAATGGAATAGTATATAGCCAAAAGAAAAAATTACAGGGGCTCTTTTGGTGCTGATTTGGAAAGATTGCCAAGGTACATTAAATGAAAAAATAACAAAAAGAATGGAATTGTGAATGGTTTACTACTAATGTATTTACCAAAGGCAAACAGGAATATATGTTTTTCTTTCTTTGTAAATGCACACAGCATCTCTGGCAGACACACACTAAACAGTAGAGGCTACTGGTGGGGAGAGGAAATGGGAGAGGGGGCATGGGGCCAAGAGGGAGGAGAGGAGAGACTTTCTCTTGTATGGCTCTTTGGACTCTGTGAATTTTGAAGGAAGTGAGCTTTATCTCTTCAAAGAATGACATATAGAGTACCAGGTTAAGCTCCCGGTGACAACCTAGACGGGTGGGATGGGGTGAGGAGTGGCAGGGAGAATTAAGAGGAAGGGATATATGTATACTTATATATGTATACTTATGGCTGATTGACACTGTAGTATGGCAGAAACCAACACAACATTATAAAGCAATTATCCTCCAAATAAAAATAAATTTTAAAAAGGACACCAAAAATATACATGAGTAAAAATTTTTAAAAATAACGAAATACAAGTATACACATACAAACATGCACCAGTCAAAAGCAACACTGTGCAGGCCTGTACTGGGGCTTGGAGACTGATTAGGTGTTGGATATGGGGGGAAATCTGGGTGATGACCCTGAGCTTGAACCTCAAGTGACTAGGAAGAACATGGCAGTGCTGCTGACCGAGATGTGAGTGAGGATTGGGAGTGTGGGTGCCTGGGGGCGTGTTATGTCTTAGGGGTCCCAGGGGGTTCATAGAACCACGTCCAGCAGTTGGAAGTCAGAACTTGCAGTTGGAGAGAAAGTTTTGAGTTGGAGATTTGGTTTGGGTTAGCATAGAGGCAGTATTTGAAGGTGCAGGAGTAGTGAGGTCCCCGGGGAGGTGAGTGACCCAAATGGAAGGGAGGGGAATGTGGGTCTTCACCTTTCGAGGAGGCTAAAGGCTCAGCGCTGCCTTGCTGCTTTGTGTGGTCTAAGTCAGGCAGGAGTGTGGTGTCACTCTGCCAGGATGTCCTGGTCCTTTTCTGGGAACAGAGGCTGCACCACTGAGCTCCACATCCCCCAGAGGAACAATCACTAACAGCAATCTTTTCCTCAAGGAGGTTATGCCATTACTAAAAATCTTATTCCTTTGACTATTCACATTTTCTATCCTTTGAAATTTTACAGTCCTCAAGGGCCAGCAACCCATTTTTGGTGCTCACCTCATCTCGAAGTCAGTGCAGCACACCATGAGGGCACACTATAAATAGTGATAGATAGTCTTTTTAATCATTGCTTGTAAGAAGCAGAAGAAAATAGTTCAGGCTACCGTGCCCTAAATTCACCTAAACTAACCCTCATTCTTATAAATCCCATTTGGCTTTGGATGGAGGCTGGTTGTTTTCCTGTCATCTCCTATATTAACAAATGTTCTTGGTTAAAATCCTTTTGCCTTCTATATTCCTGTGAATTTGGTCTATCTATTATTTTGCTTTCTTTGAAGAACATTTCCCCCCCACCCTCTCCACTCTCTCATCCTTGGTCTCAAAGTCTCATTTTTGTAGACCATCTCAGGATCAGAGTACCTTCGTGAAGTTAACACTTTAGACTTTCACAAATATAATTTGACCTTAAAAGCACAGAGTAAGCTGCTTTTCTTCCAGTACGTGGGCTGAATGTATCTGGAGAAAAACAGAGCACAAGTGTATGGAGTAGCCACCTGATGCGAAGAGTCAGCTTGTTGGAAAATACCCTGATGCTGGGAAAGATTGAAGGCAGAAGAAGAAAGGGACGGCAAAGAATGAGATGGTTTGATAGCATTAGCGACTCAGTGGACATAAATGTGAGCAAATTTCAGGGATAATGGAGAACAGAAGAGCCTGATGTGCTACCGTCCATGGGGTCACAAAGAATCAGACATGACTTACTGACTAAATAACAAGGGATCTAAATTGGTCCTAAAAATTAGAATAAAATATAGAGGTCATTTAAAAAGCAGTGGGAGGAGCCTTCCTCCTCTCCTAGGTTACTTCAAGGGAAAATTCAGTCAGTTCCACAAGCATTTACCTTTACATTTGAGACTAAGAATTTTTCACATATTGATATGGGCTATAAAGCAGATCAAGATACACCACCCCAAAAGTGCCACTTTGGCATAAAGATTATTTTGAGCTGAAGGCAGCTGAGAAAAGGCAGATATAGGAAGAACTGTCTGCCCTCCCCCATCTACCTAAAAGCAGGGCATTAATTTCTCTATGTGAAGGTACCCCCTCCCCTCTGTTTACCAAGAGGAAGAGAATAGCCCTTGCTACCAGAGACAGACTGCACAAAGGTGAGTCTACATAAACAAACCTATCTACCACTGCTTTCCCCCATGTGACTCCCTTCCCATGACTGACCCTCCCAGAATCCCCAGATTTGGCCCCCTTCTTTATGTCTAGTCACTTCTCCACAATTTATCACCCTTTGTTTAAATGGTATATGAGTCTCTGAGTCTAACTGCTATTTGGGGTTTTCTTTTCTGTGCAGCCCTTGTGCATGTAAAATTAGAAATAAAATTTGTATGCCTTTTCTTCTGTTCATCTGTCTTTTGTCAACTTAATTCACAGGCATCAGCTACAGAACATAGAAGAGTAAAGGGAAAGTTTTTCCTCCCTAACTGCTATTTCTTCAGGTTAGAGCATTTTAGATCACAGGAGAGCCTAGCTTATCTCTGGATTTCCACAAAGAGACTTTCTTTTTCTTCTCTGTGTTGTTCAAATGCACATACCTTCTTGCTAATGAAGGACATGGATGCACAATCTCTGTTTCTTCAAGTAGTTGTGCTCAGACTATTCACCTATTCACTATTCACCATGCTAGTGTGTGTTTTCTCTTTAAATCCAACAGCCCCATGAGGACTGTCCCATGTTTATCAGTATTTGTTGAATTAATTCGTAAATCAAGCCCCATTTTACAGCTGTAGAACTGAGGCCCCATGAAAGGCTGTTTCTTGCCAAAAATCAGGCAGTAAATTAGTGGTGGGTTATTACCATGCTGAGTAAATATCAGGCAACCCTTACGCACATGGAATTTCTCTATACTTACAGATGTTAATTTATTTAAATTTAGGGTCAGAGTTTCTTTTTTACTCCATGTAACATTTTTAAGTAATTTCTTATTGTACTATAATTTACATGCAGTGAAATGCAAGAATCTTAAGTTCACAGTTGGATAAGTTTGACACTTACAGCTGATCCACTTTGTAATGTTATAGTGTGATCTGTTGCACTTAATTACATTACCTGTTTATTGAAAGATGCCAACCACTAGACATAGGAAATGCCAGCCTCATCATTAGCTAATGGCTAGTGAATGATGTCACAATGTATTCATTGTGATGGCCCCCACAGCATTTTCTTTGTTTGCTCATATTACTGGCATTGGATTCACTTCTGAAGCAAATTTATTGAGATTAACCTGAGGCAACATTTACAGTATTTTCAGGTCTGACTCAGAAACGAATTTCATAAATATGCTGTATAACACTGCTCACTTCCAGCAGCAGCCGACGGTGGACTTGTGAGCACCTGGTGGTGTCTCTCCAGGCCTGATCCTTGAGAAAGCTCTGAAGGGGCCCCTGTGCTTGCCCTGCCTCTTCTCTGGGTACCTATCTGTACCTCACCCTCCTTTGTCACTCCCAGCCCCTTGCAAAGAAGGAAAATCCTAGGGGACCCGGTGGCTTTCTTCAGACATTTGAAGGGCTTTCCTGTAGAAGTCATCTTGTTTTATGTGGCCCCAAAGGATTGGCTGGCTGACTATTATTCACTCACTCATTGATTCATTCATAATTCAATAGAGCTAATATCTGTGCCAGGTATTATGTAACATGTAAGGATTTTGCACTGAACAAAACCAACAAAGAACCTGTCATTGTGGATGCTTATATTTTAGTAAGGGTGGCAGATGTTAATCCAGTCCTCTTTGTGTTAATAATTTCTAGTCTGGGGAGTAGGTGAAGTCCAGAAGAAGAAGCAGAAGAAGAGGCAGTTTGTAGAGAGCTTTCCAGGTCCTGAGATGAGAAAGATGCTCAGCAGGCTAAAGGAAAGGAAGAAGGGCAATGTGGCTGGATTGCTGAGATGGGGAGAGAGTGGGCCAGACAGGACTACTGACCTGGGTGTGATCATAAGGAAATTAAGAAGAAGTGAAAGGGTGAAGACGTAGGACCAACTGGTGGCAATTAAAGTGTGACGGATTTCAATTCAATATAGGAAAAAAAAAAAAACTGACTGGGAGAATGGAGTGCCCTGGGGCATACTATGTTTCTTTCTTTTTTTTTTTTT
>SJYA01006401.1:0-21123 GCA_006410615.1 Neotragus moschatus
CCATCAGCTTGGGCAGCAGCTGGGGAGGGTGTTTGTTTGAGGCCAGGATGGGCGTTTGGCCCCATTCCCGTGAGGCCTCCTGGAGTTTCGGTCCACCCTCCGTGACCCGGAGAGCAGGCCCCGTAGGCCCCTGAACTGGGAGGGACCCTGAGCATCCCGTCAGGGGAGGAGGGGAGGCAGGAGCAAGCACACCCCTCAGGGTGCGAAAGAGCACTTCGAAGCCCTTCCCAGCCTTCCCCCCAGGGAACAGAGGGGGCCGGGGACAGAGAGGGTGCAGGGGGCCTGGGGGGCTGCTGAGTGAAAGAGACAGAGAAACACGCTGTAACGAGGCTGCCTTGCCGTCTCTCAACTGGGATGAGACTCATAGGCAAAACCAGCGCTTTCGAGGGAGCCACTTGGTGGCACTGAGTGCATCGGCGATATGAGACACCTACGATCTCTACTTGATTCCCCATCACTTTCATCCCCCAGCAAGGACACCCACCCCCTGCCCATTAAGCAATCACGCCCCACCCCCTTTCTCCCGACCTCCTGGCAGCTACCAACTTCTGTGCTGTCTCTGCGTTCACCTCTTCTGGGGTGTTTCGTACCCATGGAACCATACAGCGTGTGAAATGGGCTCCACTCTGAAGGGAAGAGGGAGAAAGGGGGCTGGAGCCCACAGCACGTTCCGCCCAAAGCCTCTGCCTACCGGAAAGACCCTGGGCTGCTTAGAGGAAACTGGCTGGTCACCCAAGCCCCTGGGTGCGGCTTCCTCTACCTGGCTCTCCCGAGCTCCGGGGTCGGTCTCCACGAGGCAACGGACGTGGGGCCCCTGGGCGTCTCTTCTGTTAAGCGCGAGGTTGAAGGGGTGGGTCCCAATGACTCCTGCATCCCCACCTTCCCCCGTGAGGTCTAGAGGAGAGAAACTTCGTGTAAAAAAGGCAGGCTGGATCAGAGATCCAGTGCGTGCACGCTAAGTCACTTCCATTGTGTCCGACTCTTTGTGACCCCATGGACCGTAGCCCACCAGGCTCCTCTGTCCATGGGATTCTCCAGGCCAGAATACTGGAGTGGGTTGCCCTGCCCACCTCCAGGGGATCTTCCGGAGCCAGGGATCAAACCCACATCTCTTATGTCTCCTGCATTGGCAGGTGGTTTCTTTACCACTAGCACCACCTGGGATTCAGAGTCTCTTTCTGAAAGAGGAGGAAAGACACGGATGGCACCTACTCTGGTCCAGCAGGGGCAGCGAGGACTTGGTCCCTGCCAGGCCGGTGGTGGAGGGGGATGCTTTCTGCTGATGACTGGAGCCTTAGAAGGAGGCCAGGGAAGTGCTCAGGGCTGCCCAGGGTCTGTTTCCCCCCCACTGGGCACGACCCCCAGGCGGTGGTGGCAGGCAGGATGCTGGCACGTGTGCCGGTGCAGGTGACTGGGGAGGGGCCACGTGCGCGGCGGGCAGGCGCGTGCCGGCCCCCGTGTATCATCCAGCTTGTAAATTGCTCGGGGCCTGTAACTGCTGAAAGGGCCATCGAGCCGCGTGGTGTTATTATTTATGATGAAGCGCGGCGGTGCCTGCCAGGGGCTGGAATGGGCTGCACGCTACACGGGACCGACGGCAAATTGAACTCCAATTTTCTGCTCCGCAGTCTTTGTTACGCGCCACAAAGCGCCGGTGCGCCGGGGTCAGCAGCCTGATGAATGCGTGCTCTTCCCGGCAGCGGCTCCATCGCGCAGCCTCTGCGCGGCAGGCTCGGCTTTGCTTTTCCCTCCCCCTCCCCGGCCCCGCCGCAGACTCCTTCCCTGAGATCCAGGCTCGACGCTGACCTCAGCGGCTTCGCAGGAGGGCAGGCAGCCGTGGGTTTGAAACCCGGCTCTGAAGCTTGGGTCACCAGTCTCCTCTGATGAGAGTCATAAAAGGGGCTGCTGCTGCTAAGTCGCTTCTGTCGTGTCCGACTCTGTGCGACCCCATAGACGGCAGCCCACCAGGCTCCCCCGTCCCTGGGATTCTCCAGGCAAGAACACTGGAGTGGGTTGCCATTTCCTCCTCAAATGCATTAAAGTGAAAAGTGAAAGTGAAGTTGCTCAGTCGTGTCTGACTCTTAGCGACCCCATGGAAGCGTAAGCCCCCCTCCTCACAGGTGGCCGTGAGGCTTAAATAAGAAAAGACAGGGAGCTCGGGGCGCGTTAGGCTTGCCACGAACACATCCTCTTCTCTTCCCGTTTCCCAAGGCTGAGCTGCCTCCAGCCCCGGCCTGATCCCAGGGAAGGCGAGGCGGGGAGAAGGCACCGATGGAAGCACCCATCTGGGAGCAGGGAGGCCAGCTGCCCGGCCCAGCCTCCCTGCCGCATGTTAGGAAGTCGGTCCTGATGCTAAGTCAGACGCCCCTTCCTCAGGCCCAGTGCTCCATCTTCCCTGAGGTCATGGCCTTTCTCAAGGGCAGGAAGCAGGCAGAAAGGGGGATCACCCTTGGGAGGTGTGCCAGGCGAAGCTTAGGACCACTGTCCACTGCTCCCAGCACAGCCCTTCTGCACCCTGCGTCTGGTGGAGGCGTCACTGGCCGCGGTAGATGCGGCTTCCACCGGCTGTGAGCTCCCAGAAGCATCTCCGAGCCGCCCAGCCCTTGTTCTCGGCTTCCCCAGGCCTGTGGGAGGTGGGCGTTTCTCCATCACCAGAGCGTAGGGGAGCAGGTCAGAGTGGCACCCACTTTATGGAGAGAGCTCACCTGCTAGGGGACCTTAAAGAGAAGCAGCTGGAGGAGTGACCAATGCTGGGGGGACAAGTGTCTTTTGGCCCTGGCCAGGCAGCTGACCCCTAAACCCGAGTTTTGGCAAGCCCCTCATCCCCACCCTGAGGTGGGGGGTTGTCTTAAGCTGGAGAATTGCAAGTGAGTCACCTGAGGATCATCAAGGGGAAGACAAGCGTCCTCCACATGGCTTCACGGAGCTTCTTGGGAGGGATTCCAGGAGTTATTCTCACCGTTTTTATAGCTCTAATGAATCTGAATACACGGAAATGATAATAGCACCGTTAGATAAAAGCATTCTAATCAGTGGTGTAAGTTTAACCTTTGAACCCTGCAGCTGAAATGTATGGCAGGGCTCCCTTCCCCTCTGTTAATTGCAGAATAAACCCATCGGAAATGAGAACCATCTTTTTTCCATGCAAGGCTGGGAATGCTCTGGTGTTATTTACCTGTGTGGTTCCACGGGAGGCCCCCCGACTGTGAGACGGGTTTGCAGAGGTTACACCAAGTAATAGGCATAACAGGAGCTCCCCTTGTATGAGCTTTTCATGCAGGTGCTGGCCAAACCGCTTACCCCTCACCACAGGCCGTGGGGTAGGCACTGCTATTATCCCCTTTTTCCACTGTAGACTCTGAGATGTGGAGGGGTTACAGAGAGACATCCAGGGTCCCATAGTTGGAGAGTAGTCAAGCCAGGGGGCTTCCCAAGTGGCTCAGTGGTAAAGAACCCACCTGCCAATGCAGAAGACGCATGTTTGATCCCTGGGTCGGGAAGATTCCCCTGGAGGAGGAAATGGCAACCCGCTCCAGTATTCTTGCCTGGAGAATTCCATGGACAGAGGAGCCTAGTGGGCTTCAGTCCATGGGGTCGCAAAGAGTCGGACATGACTGAGTGACTGAACAACGACAAGCTGAGCCAGGACTCAGATCCAAGTAACCCCACGCCAGGGGCCCGGCTTGTAACCCACTGTCCAGAACTTGCAGAGTGGGAAGAACACAGAAGAATATCAGCTCTCAAGAGGGAGGTGGCCTGGCCAAGTTCAACCACAAGTTCGCGTGTCTGGTTTTTTGTTTGTTTTTTTTTCATGGCTCTGGGGCCTCCTGAAGGTCACACTCAACGCCCAGCTCTGAGGCCGGGGAGGTGAAGGGGTCCATCCGCAATCTTCCCGTGGATGACACACGAGCCTGGGTATCACCACGTGTGCGGCCCCTGTCTGTGTCCTACGTGCTGTAAGGGACATAACCCCAGACATCTGGGGGCCCTGGCGCTGAACATCAGGAAGAGAGTTACGAAGCCCATCACTTTGAGCCCTGAAGAGGGAGCAGGCAGAAGGGAGACTCTGGCTGATGTACAGTGGGCTGGCCAGCTGGGGAGATGGAGGCGGGGTGCTTGGGACACACAAACCCCCCACCCGCTGCTTTCCCCAGGCTGGGCCCCTCCGCCCCGCTCGCCACTCCCCAGGGCCGTGTCGAGGCCCGGTTGCCCTGGCTGCCCTGGCGGCTGGGCCCCTCCTTAATCAGATTAGATGTGTATTCAAACAAATTGATGATCCGTTCCATTAGATGCTTTTTGAACACGCTTTTCTGAGCGAGAAATCCATTCGGCTGCAGCTGTGGAGGCCGAGGCGTAATTGACTGCCGCGCCCTCCCAGGCCCCCGACGTCAGGAGGTGCTCGGCTTCCTGAAGGTCACCGGTGAGGATTAGATTAAGGAGGGCGAGGGCCTTCTTTCCTGGCTAGGGCAGCACTTGGCATGCAGGCAGCACCGGGCTGAGCTGGGCCAGGCATCTGCTAGGAGACAGGAAAGGGGCATAAATTAGCATCTCATTTGTGGGTGAAGCAGGGAAGGGAGGGGAGAGACCAAGGGGATGGGGGTGTAGGAGCAGGCAGGCGTGTCAGGCACGGGGTGCGAGAAGAACAGGGGGCAGCCTGGCATCCCCTGTCTGCCTGCTAGCATCTGCCTGCTGTGTGTGTACCCGGAACATTTCTACGGGCTCGGGGCTCAAACAGGCTTCTGCATGGCGCCCTTCAGGGCCCCCAGCTGCCTGCTCCTGAGCCCCTGCCCCGGCAGCTCCCAGGCTCAGCACCTCCCTGACCTGGGTTTCGCAGGAAAAGGCATCGCAGGCGTGGTACAGAAGCTCCAGCTGCTCCTACCCTGGTCCCAAACCTTTGCTCAGGGCCTAGCAAGCCATCCCGAAGCCAGACTTGGCTCTTGAGCCAGCTTGAAGGGGCCTCCAGGGAGCTGAATTCTGAAAGCTCAGACTTGGGACATTGAGGAGACAGTGGGCTCTGTAACGGGGTGGGGCCAAGTCAGGGGAGAAGATGAACAGATGTGGGTGGGAGGGGTCAAGTAAAACGAGGCGGGATGGGACGGTGATATTGCCCCTGGGCCCCAGTTCCCCATCTTCCCCTCCTGTGATCACCTCCAGGGGCCTGAAGAGCAAGAAAGGGCATCCGTAGCAGTCANGGACTCAGATCCAAGTAACCTCACGCCAGGGGCCCGTCTTGTAACCCACTGTCCAGAACTTGCAGAGTGGGAAGAACACAGAAGAATATCAGCTCTCAAGAGGGAGGTGGCCTGGCCAAGTTCAACCGCAAGTTCGCGTGTCTGGTTTTTTGTTTGTTTTTTTTTCATGGCTCTGGGGCCTCCTGAAGGTCACACTCAACGCCCAGCTCTGAGGCCGGGGAGGTGAAGGGGTCCATCCGCAATCTTCCCGTGGATGACACACGAGCCTGGGTATCACCACGTGTGCGGCCCCTGTCTGTGTCCTACGTGCTGTAAGGGACGTAACCCCAGACATCTGGGGGCCCTGGCGCTGAACATCAGGAAGAGAGTTACGAAGCCCATCACTTTGAGCCCTGAAGAGGGAGCAGGCAGAAGGGAGACTCTGGCTGATGTACAGTGGGCTGGCCAGCTGGGGAGATGGAGGCGGGGTGCTTGGGACACACAAACCCCCCACCCGCTGCTTTCCCCAGGCTGGGCCCCTCCGCCCCGCTCGCCACTCCCCAGGGCCGTGTCGAGGCCCGGTTGCCCTGGCTGCCCTGGCGGCTGGGCCCCTCCTTAATCAGATTAGATGTGTATTCAAACAAATTGATGATCCGTTCCATTAGATGCTTTTTGAACACGCTTTTCTGAGCGAGAAATCCATTCGGCTGCAGCTGTGGAGGCCGAGGCGTAATTGACTGCCGCGCCCTCCCAGGCCCCCGACGTCAGGAGGTGCTCGGCTTCCTGAAGGTCACCGGTGAGGATTAGATTAAGGAGGGCGAGGGCCTTCTTTCCTGGCTAGGGCAGCACTTGGCATGCAGGCAGCACCGGGCTGAGCTGGGCCAGGCATCTGCTAGGAGACAGGAAAGGGGCATAAATTAGCATCTCATTTGTGGGTGAAGCAGGGAAGGGAAGGGGAGCCGGAGGGGAGAGACCAAGGGGATGGGGGTGTAGGAGCAGGCAGGCGTGTCAGGCACGGGGTGCGAGAAGAACAGGGGGCAGCCTGGCATCCCCTGTCTGCCTGCTAGCATCTGCCTGCTGTGTGTGTACCCGGAACATTTCTACGGGGCCGGGGCTCAAACAGGCTTCTGCATGGCGCCCTTCAGGGCCCCCAGCTGCCTGCTCCTGAGCCCCTGCCCCGGCAGCTCCCAGGCTCAGCACCTCCCTGACCTGGGTTTCGCAGGAAAAGGCATCGCAGGCGTGGTGCAGAAGCTCCAGCTGCTCCTACCCTGGTCCCAAACCTTTGCTCAGGGCCTAGCAAGCCATCCCGAAGCCAGACTTGGCTCTTGAGCCAGCTTGAATTCAGGGAGCTGAATTCTGAAAGCTCAGACTTGGGACATTGAGGAGACAGTGGGCTCTGTAACGGGGTGGGGCCAAGTCAGGGGAGAAGATGAACAGATGTGGGTGGGAGGGGTCAAGTAAAACGAGGCGGGATGGGACGGTGATATTGCCCCTGGGCCCCAGTTCCCCATCTTCCCCTCCTGTGATCACCTCCAGGGGCCTGAAGAGCAAGAAAGGGCATCCGTAGCACTCAAGCGCTGTGTTCTGAACTTGACGTACGCTGGCTCACCTAGTTCTCCCAGGAGCCTCTGGGGCAGAGGATGGAGTCTCTTGCATGAACAGACCAGTAAGGCTCGGGAGGTTACTGTGCGCAAGGTCACACTTTACTTGGCAAAGAAAAGGGCGTTTAAACCCAGTTTCTCGTCTCCCACTGGGACCTTCAAGCCAGCCCCTTGGGAAAGGGTGCACCCGGGGGCTTGGGTGGCGAGCAGAGCTGTGAGATGGGGACCCCAGGTCTGCCTTTCCTTCCCAAGAAGCCCCCAGGACACTAGCCCCTGCCTCATTTTACTTGACCCCTCCCACCCACATCTGTTCATCTTCTGGACCCTCTGAAGTCTTATCCCCAGGCTTCCCTGCCCGCACCACACTAGCCAAGCCCTCCATAACGCTCACCTCTAGGTGGACCGCTCTTCCCTGGGCAATCGAGCCCTACTATCCTTCCAGCATCCTCTGGACCCATGCCTGGCCAGCCCATCTGGTTCACCCTCACCCCTAGTCTAGGTCTGAGCCATGACATTGAAAGCTGGGGTAGTAACGTCTCTGCCACACAGCCACTGCAGCCCCTGCTTGTGACTTCCAATCCCTGAGAGAGGCCACCATCCCTCACTTAGCCCCTGTGAGGCCACAGGTCGGGGTGTGAAGAGTGGGACAGCTCATAGGGAACCCCCATATCACGTACAGAAAGATCCCAAACTCTGCCAGATCTGGGTTTACGTCTATGTGGCTAGGTCATATGACCGAATGTTCCTGAGTTTCATCTATAAAATGGGAACAAAGATAGCACTGGCCTTGAGAAGTCCCTGCAACTCTTACCTGAAGCAATGGACATAAAGCAGTTCACGTGTGGGAAGTTTGCGAGATCGTGTGAAATCAAGGCAGTGGGAATAGAAACGTGGGGAGAGGAGGGGTGGAGAGGAGCCTGCCGGGGGCCTCCGCCTCCTCTGACCTGGGCTCCAGCCAGATCCGGGGCAGGGACCAGTTAGGAGGCCACGAAGGTCACTCCAGGACGAAGGTCAATTCAGGACCACGGAGGTCAGTCTAGCCTAGTGCAGAGGCTAGGGGGTGGTGAGGCGAGATCGCAGGAATCCCAACCTCCGCCCTGTCCCCAGCTTTCCGGAGGAGTCGAGATGGTTGAGTAGCAGAGGCTGTGGGGTCTTTCAGAGCTGGGGAGGGGCTGGTCCAGGCTTGGTGCCCCATGAAGCGGGCTCTGGAGGGCACACAGGCATCTTTTGGCCAGGCAGCAGCATTAGTGGTAGGTGGAGGTCCTCACCTTGGCTGGCACTCCCAGCCAGAGGGGGTCTGGCTCCAGGCGAGGTGGAGTTCCGAAGGCTGAGCTGGCTGGGTGGCCAGATCCCAGGAGACATGGGGGTAGGCTCCGGAGAAATAGGGCCTTATTGCGCTAGGGGCTGGAGGGAGGGCACAGTGGGGCTTCCCTGGTAGCTCAGCGGTAAAGAACCTGCCTGCCGGGAGAGAGAGACTCGGGGACGTGAGGGCAATCTGGTTGCGACATCCGTCACCCCATTGGTCACCAGGGTGACTCAGCTGACCTGGCTGGCGAGGCCCACGTCCCCCGCCTCCCTCAGCGCCCTGCATGCGTCCCTCCTGAAGCTGCACGCTCGGCCAAAGAGGACCGCCATCCCCGACAGAGGAGGACCCGTCCTTGGTCAAGCATCCAAGGAGCTGCGCTCTCTGTTAGAATCTCCAAACACACTCTCAAGAAAGAGACACAGGTTCAGTCCCTGGGTCAGGAAGATCCCCTGGAGGAGGAAATGGCAGCCCACCGCGGTATTCTTGCCTGGGAAATCCTATGGACAGAGGAGCCTGGAGGGCTACAGTCCATAGGGTCGCAAAGAGTTGGACATGACTTAGCGACTAAACAGCAACAGCAAGAAAACACTTTCTAAAAGTTACGAGAAGACACAGGATGAAAGTGTGGGCCCCTCCCTCCCTCCCAGCCCCAGTCCCCCAGTTCTCCTCCCTGAAGCATCACTAAGCCCCCTGTCTTACGTGACCCTCTAGAAGAAGCCTGTGCCTGCACAAGAAAATCTGTTTTTACCCTTGACGAAAAAAGTGTGCCCAAGTGATAGCCAATTACACACCCCATTCTACACCTTGCTGTTTTCACTTAACAGTAGGTCTCAGGATTTGTTCCACAGCTTTTCGGTGCAGAGAATTCTACTGTTTGGAGGTGTAATCATTTCTTTAACCAGTGCCCTCTTGACAGACATTCAGGTCATTTCCAAGCTTTCACTGTTACAAAACACAGTGTTCCTTGCAATGCTGTCACTTTATCCATGCATGTGTGTGTGTGTGTGTGTGTGTGTGTGAAGGAGAAATTCCTTAAAGACTTGGTGGATGGAGGGGTGCATTTTTAGTTTTGATGGAATTGCCAAGCTGTGTGCATGAGGCCTGGATCTCGGCAGGCTGGCCAGCCCCACGGTTTTATCGTGTTTTCAAATCTTGGCCAAAGTGATAGGAAAAAAAAAATGTCTTATTGAGTTTGCCTTGCCTTTCTCTTATCGCAAAGTTCAGCATCTTTGTGTTTCCAAGTTATCTGTAATTCTTCTCTGTGAATGGTTCATATCCTTTGCCCATGTTTCTGTTGGTTTGTTCATCTTTCTCTTATTGATTTATGAGAATATTTTTTATATCAGGAAAATGAGCTCTTTGTCCATGATAGAAGTTGCAAATATTTTCCCCCAGTTTGTCATTTGTTGCTTTTTGTTTATGGATTTTTTTTTTCTATCCATGCAGTATTTTTATATAGTTGAAGGTATCAATCTGTTTTTATGACTTTCTGGAGTTTGTGTAGTACTTAGAAAGTACTTGGCAAATTCTTTGCTGAGATTGTGTATTTTTAAGCCCCTGTGATTTTTTTCTAGTTCTTTTAGAATTTCATTTGTTTTTGTTTAAAACATTGATCCATCTAGCATTTATTTTGTGGTAAAGTGTGAGGAATAGATTCAGCTTGATTTTTTTCACTCAAACGGCATCCTGGTTGCTCCAAGGCCATTTGCTGAATAATTGATCTATCCCCCACTGACCTGAAATTCCACTTTAAGCCTCTCTTAAATATCCCATGTATGCTGGGGTCTGTTTCTGGACTCTCTGGCTCATCGCCTCATCAGTCCATGTGGAAAATAACACGCTGCTTTCATGACTGCAGCTTTATGGTATAGTTCAATATCTGTGCTCATCTCTTCTGCTTGCCGTTCTTTTTCAGAACTTTCTTGTCTATTCGTTTGTGGTTTTCTTCAGTGTGAATTTCTGAATCATTTTGTCTAGCTTAAGAGATCTTCCGCGAGTAAGTTTTCAAAGTGAGGAAGAGTTGACGAGAATGACATCTGTGGAACGCTGATTCTGTCAACCCTTCTCCACTCTCCATTACCGCTTCCCCACTGAGCATGTGGCTAGCAGGGCTGTCGTGTACAGTAGTCCAAGTTGTGTACTGCACAATCCCAGAACTGAGGTTGAGAGGCTACTGGCCTCTGCCAAGAGTGTATGAGATCTTCCCCCTGCCTATATGATCAAGAGTAGTAATAACTGCCTCTCCCATAGCACACACCAGTCACTTTCCTTTCCTAAGCACTTTATGTTTTTTAATTAAAGCCTCACAACAAACATATCCCCAGTTTACAGCTAAGGACACTGAAGTGCAGAAAGTCAAAGTCATTTGCTCAAGGTCAATGATCTGTGTTACCCACCTGTGCAGCCATGAGGCAGAAATCTGTTCCTGCACATAAGCGCGTGTGCGCGCACACACACACACACACACTCAGACACACAGATACACATGCAATCAGAGTCATCCCGACACACACGTGAACACACAGACACATACACGTGAATGCATACTTACATACATACAAAGATGCATACAGACACATGCTTAAAGACGTATAGGCACACACACACACACACACACACACACACACAGAGGCTGTTCCCACCAGCATCCTTCTCCCATTAGTCTTTCCTGCTACAGCTCACACACTCCCAGCCTCCCTGCTTTGGGGCAGGGCTGGCCCATCGAGGAAAACAGCCTGGCAGGACTCACTACCACGCCTGCCCTGTTCTGCGTGGGCCTCCCTCCCAAATCCCTGTATCCCGACATGAGCCCCGACATGAGGGGCCTTTCATCTTGGGGAAAAGGAAATGTGGCCGCATCTCAGGGTCTTGGGGCAGGGAGCCTTGGCCTCAGCCAGGAGGCCTTGTTAGGATCTCTTGGAATGAGGGAAGATGCTCTGATCTGGGTACCCAGCAGGTTCTCAGGAAAGGCTAACGCCCCGCCTCCCCTCTTCCCTCAAGTGATTATCTCCAGCAGCCTCTGGAATCAGCCCATCCAAGCAGAAGCCATTTGGCTCCAGACTGGCGCCCCTAGGAGAGCCTGAGGAATGAATTGGCGACTGCGGACGTGGGGGGCACGTGACCCGCGAGCTGGGTGGCGGAGGCCGCGGTGTGGGTGCCGGGCGCGTGTGCCCGTGTGCGTGTGCAAACACACCCGCTGTCCACCCCACCCCCTCACCGACTCCTCTGGCTCTGTCAGCCCACCTCCAAGGGATCTGATCTTTGGGGGCTGGGAGCGTTATTGTTTTAAAACAAACGAGGGATGACAGGAGCTAACAGAGGGTTTTTAAGAACGCGATTCAAAGGGCTCTTGAAAGCGCCGCAGAATATGAATGCGCCTTTGAAGTGCGAATGTGCCCATTTGTTAAACTGAGAGGAGCCGGCTGCCTCCGAGGGTGGGGAATCGTTTTTCTTGGCAAATGAGTTCCTGCCTGCCTCTCCGCCCTTGGCCAGCTCCAGAGATGCGTGAGGACCCCAGAAATGGGGGACGGGGGCGGGGTTGGCAGACACCCCCTCAGGACACATTCTAGGAGAGGCGCCGCTTCCGCGTCTTTAAGGCAGTGTGCTCACATGACCGTTGTTAAGCGTGATGGGCAGACGTGCCAGTGTGCGCCCCTTGCCCGTCTGCACCTGCCCTACAGCCGCCATCGGACCACCCCAACCTGCCCTCCAGTGGCCCCCACAGTGAGGGTCTATAGCAGGGTTGGGGTTCCAGGAAGACTCCCCACAGTCTCTAGTGGAGATGAAGCGACCTTGGGGTTGGGTGGGAATCTCTNGTGCCAGTGTGCGCCCCTTGCCCTTCTGCACCTGCCCTACAGCCGCCATCGGACCACCCCAACCTGCCCTCCAGTGGCCCCCACAGTGAGGGTCTATAGCAGGGTTGGGGTTCCAGGAAGACTCCCCACAGTCTCTAGTGGAGATGAAGCGACCTTGGGGTTGGGTGGGAATCTCTGCAGCTAGCTGGTGGACCTGGGCCCCCAGCTGACATTCGGCTTGTCCTGAGTTGTCCGTCTGTGCATAAGCTCTGAGTGAGGCTTTGTCACAAATGTGTAAACTTATCTGAAACCCAAGGGTGCCCAACCCTGCTTAAATCTGAGGGTGAGAGGATAGAGCAGGGATCCAGGCCTCCAAGCCCCACTGATCCTCCAAAGATTCCACCTGGGATGCAGGAGGGGCCCTGCTCCCCCAGCCCCTGCACGCTCCCCCACCCGGCCTGCCAGGCCGCAGCTGGGTTCACTCCCTTCCACCCTTGAGTCACTGCCTCCCCGACCCCAGACAAGTGCCCCTTTCTCTTCTTTGGCTGGTCCCATATCTGAGGCCTGAAGAAGAGTGTCTTGTGTTTTTCACTGTCTGGGCTCCTAGTGGATCGTAAATTCTCAGACCAAGGTCTGTCTGGGGCGTCAGCCAGCGCTGAGGGTGATGGAACCCCCTTCCCTGGCAGGAACACCGATTCTCTGATGTTGGGGGAAAAAATGAACGTTCACAGAACATTTACTCTGGGCCAGGCACAGACCTAGCATTTTCACACTTGTTATCTCATTTAACAATGGGCTTCCCTGGTGGCTCAGGCGGCGAAGAATCTCCCTGCAATGCAATGTTCAGTCCCTGGGTTGGGAATATCTCCTGGAGAAGGAAACAGTTCCCCACTCCAGTATTCTTGCCTGGAAAATCCCATGGACGGAGGAGGCTGGTGGGCTACAGTCCATGGGGTGGCAAAGAGTCGGACATGCCTGAGCGACTTCTCTTTCACTTTTCACTTTCAGGCCTGGACCTGACTCGCCTTGGTTGCAGCTCAGGGCTGCGGGGTCCCCAGGCCGTACCCCTGAGAGCAGGTGATCAGAGCCCCGGCACAGAGCGTGCTTGCTGGATGAGCTGGTGAACAGTGCTTCCTGGAGCTCACTTCCTCCATCATCAGACGGAAAGGCGTTGAGTCCGCGTGTGGGTGCCTTAAACCCACCTTCCTCTCCATTTCACCTTCATGGGCAAGCGCAGGGTTGAGTGCTCAGCCTGCAGGGCTGGCTGCTTGCCTTCCAGCTGTGTGACCCCGGGCGGGTTTCTAACCCCTCTCTGAAAGGTGGATTTTGATCCTGTCTGGCTGTGGGCTTGCGCTTAGGTCCGGTGAGAGGATGTTAAAGCCCTTGGAACGACCCAGAACCTAGTAGTGCTTTGGTCCCTGTGTTGTTTCCAGTGCGGGCCCCTCCCCCAGCCCAGCCCCTCCCCTAAAACACAGGTCTGCTCAAGGATGGGCGTGGAGGCCCTCTCCCCCTTGCTGCGTCTCCCAGTTCTTTCGTCAACCCCTTCATCTATTTCACTTCTTCCCCTTTTCCAACTGGCCGGAAGACAGCCTCTCTTTCCACCCAAAGCTTTTGGTCTAAGTGGTCCCCTGAAGCCTGGGGTCCTGCGTGCACTGTCTGCGGCAAGGGGAGCTGCGGGGGACTCCTGCTTGGCTGGGCTGAGTCGGGTCAAAGGGATAGGGAAGAGACTAGAGCAAGGGCTGCACCCCACGGCCACAGCCCAGGCAGCGGCGTTTCCTCTGGCCCCACAGCCAACCGGGCGTGAGTGAGGAGCTCGAGGCAGGCTGGCCCGCAACCTCGGGCGGAAGATCAAGCAGCCTGGCGGTGGAGGGGGCGCCCGCTAGAGGGAGCCCCGCCCCTGGCGCCTGGAAGGGTTTCCTGCAGCCCGGGGAAGCAGGCCTCAGGCCGCCCACCACCTGCCACTCCTGCCAACCCAGGGGTCCTATCCCTGCTTCCTTTGAGATATTTATCTTTTTACTTTTTAGAATTAATTTTTGTTGGAGTTCAGTTGATTTACAGTGTTGTGTTAGCTGCTGCTTCACAGCAACGTGAATCAGATGTACGCATACAGGTGTGCAGCCTTTCTGAGCTTCTGTTCACGTGTGAGTCATTACGGAGTGCTGAGCAGCGTTCCTTGTGCTGCACGGTCGGGCCTTAGTAGTGCTGTGTGTCAGCTCCAGTCTCTCGGTTTATCGCTGCCCGCTTTCCCCCCTTTACCAGTTGATGTTTATTTTTCCTTTGGCTAAAGTGCAGAAGTGCTCCCCCCACTTTTTCTCTGGAAGGAGAAACCAGAAGCGAAGCATGTCGGATGGATGGGGACCCCAAGGGGGGAGAGACCACGAGTCCTGGAGCGTCGGGGTGGCAGCCAAGGGGTGGGCCCAGGGGCTTCTGGGAGGAGGCAGGTGGGGGGAACTCGCTCTGCATACGAGCCCTGACCGGGCACAGGACCTTCTCCCGTTCCCCGCTGCGCCTGCCCGGTCTGCCTCCCAGAGGCCGGGCTCCGGGTGAGCGGCTGCAGGCAGGTGAGGAGTGGTAACCGGCGCCTCGGTGTCTCTGTTCCCCGCAGATGACGTGGCCCCCTATTTCAAGACGGAGCCGGTGCGGACTCAGGTGCACCTGGAGGGCAACCGCCTCGTGCTCACGTGCATGGCCGAGGGCAGCTGGCCGCTGGAGTTCAAGTGGCTGCACAACAATCGGGAGCTGACCAGGTTCTCCCTGGAGTACAGGCAAGCGCGCCGCCCCTTCCCTCCCGGCTGCCAGGGTCCTGCCGTGTCCTGCAGCGGTACCTGAAGGGGGAGCGGGCTGGGATGGCAGTTCAGGGGCGCTCTGGGCCAGGGCTACAGGGAAGCCGGCGGAAGTTGCAGGAGGTTGGCTGGGGGGAAGTCAAGGCAGCCTGGCCCTGGGGTGAGAAGACCCTGCCGGCTAAGCCAGCAGAGGATGACCGGAGGGTGGGCTGGGGATGCTGCCCCGACAGGGTGGTCCAGGCAGCCTTGGATGCGGCAGGTGATGATTAGGGCAGAGGAGCTCAATGCCAGCGTGAGCTGTGACCAGATCCCCACCCCCTCCCTACTGAGAAGATGCTGCTGTCTCAGGGGAGCTGTTGGAGGGGCCTGAGTCCAACAGAGGGTTGTGGCATATGACTACCCGGGATCCACAAGTGATGGATAGATTCTGTTCAGGAGGGAAATTCAGGGGGAACACGGAAGTGGGGCCTCCTGGGCATTTGGACTTATCTCTGCTTCCTGCTATGGCCCTGCATGGTGCTGTGGGCTGGGCTGGCCTGCTTCCCCAGGACATTGCCAGGTGGGGAGAAAGGGGAACAGAGAGAGAGAGAGAGGCCTGGGTCTCAGCGAGGGCAGGTGGAAGAGTGAGCGCGAGGCAGCCACCCCGAAGCCGGCGGCCTCCGCCTCTCTCCTGGCTCTCCCCATCCTGTTCCTGCCCCTGTCCCCCATCTGCCCGGTTTGATTGGCTCCTGACCCTGTGCCTGGTAATTAATCCCCAGGCCTGATGCGCTTAATCGGTTTTGTTGGGGAAATAAGATTGTCTTGCCCTGGGGATGTTGAGACAGATCAGGAACAGGAATGCAAATGAGAGGAGGGGGATTTAATTGCTTGAGGATCTGTCCTTCCCAGGAAGCCATCCTTTTCTTCATGAAGCAGGAAGCCAGCATTTGGGGCGGCCCTGGTGTCCAGGTTCCCTCTACCCCAACACTGGTCTGGATGGGCTTGGTGGTAATGCTGAAAACTCGGCCTCTGAACACAGGTGCCAGTTTGACTCTCAGAGACAGAGTTTTGAGTGAAATAGAAAAGAATAGCGCTTTGCCAGGCAAGTGGGGACATAGCAGGCTCAAAAACTGTGTGTCCCAACCCAGGAGGATTTGGGGAGTTCTATAGCAGTGGTCCAGGGGTGGGGTTGCTGATCAGACTGGGGTGTGCACCCCCTTAATCTGGCTTTAGGTGGTCTCCTGATGAGTTTCTGTGGTTCTTGTTATCAAGCTGTGACCTTCCCTCTGAAATGAAGAATGCCTCATTAAATACTTCATCTTCCTTTTATGGGGGCTTTTACTTCTGTAAGTGGGCTTTCCAGGTAGCTCAGTGGTAAAGAATCCACCTGCAATGCAGGAGACCAGGGTTTGATCCCTGGGTTGGGAAGATCCCCTGGAGAAGGATAGAGCAACCCACTCCAGGGTTCTTGCCTGGACTTTGTATGTGTTTGTCATTCAGTCGAGTCCGACTATTTGGACTGTTCGACCCCATGGACTGTAGCCTGCCAGGCTCCTCTGCCCATGGAATTCTCCAGGCAAGAATACTAGAGTGGGTTTTCATTCCCTTCTCCAGGGGATCTTCCTGATCCAGAGATCAAACCCGGGCCTCCTGCACTGCAGGCAGGTTCTTTACCATCTGAGCCACAGGGAGGCCAACACTACCGCTTTAGTTCTGTAAAGAGTTCTAAGATATTGTTCTGTGCCTCCTTGAGGTGGAGCCAGGACCCCGCCCCAAGCATCCGGTGTTGCTTCTTGGCCATTCCTCCCTTGTCTCTGCAACCCCTCCCTTCCCTGATTAGCAACTCCGGACCTCAGGGAAGGTCATGGAGGCAGAAGGCTGTTTCCTGTATAGAAGAAACGGTCACATAAGAAGACTTCGATGCCCAGGAGCCCCACAGGCTCCTGCTGGGTTTCAGTGGGAGTGGCCACTTTGGCAAATGAGAGAGCAGGAGGGGCCAGGGCAGGAGGACCACCCTCCCCTCTGTGGGTGGTAAGAGACCTGGGCCCAGATGAAGGAGGCCCTCCAGTTCTGGCCACTCTGGCCTTGGGTTCTCCAGGGAGCCACGAGGAGACCGGAGGGGCCTCCCTGAGCGGCCCCTGTCCTGGTTTTCAGTCGGGGTCCCAGAACCATTCCTAAAAGCTCTGTGGCACCCTGGGCAGTTTTAACAGTTTCCATGAAGAGCCCCTGGAGCCTCTTGGATGGTGGACATGCTTGAGTGGGCACCCCCAGAGCACGCCGATGGCATACCACTCTCTCAGTGGTGTCTTTGCCCTGGATTTCCGCTGGCAGGGAGCTGGAGGCAGAACCCAGGAGGAGGAGAGTTGATTCCTTATCTGGTTCTTCTGGTGCCTGAAACTGCAAGGACATGAGGGTGGAAGCACATCCTAGCTCTTCAGGTTCAGATTGGCCCAGTGATGGAATGAGCTTTCTTTGGACTCCGTCAGCCCCCTGACCCCGGAAGCATCTGGGTCATTGTCAGGGTACAGGTGGTGCTGATGATGGTAATGACGATAATAATCACTGGCAACCAAAAAAGAATTTATTTCATGGCTGATGTTATGATAGGCTCTCTGAGAGTATCTCCTTTAATCCTTTCAGCAGTCCCATGGGTAGGTTCCGTTGTTTCTCCCCCATTCTACAGATGAGCACACTGAGGCTTAAACAGTCCACGCAAGGTCAAGTTACTGAGCTGGGCTTCAGATATAAGTCAGATGACCACAGGGCTTGAATTCTTTACCACCACCCACACTGCCTCTTATTGAAGAAAGATTGTTGCCTTCGCCTCCTCCGTGTACATATATCCTAAGCATCTTTCTGCTAACCGTACCCTGCAAGTTCTAAAGAACAAAGATGCATTTTAGAACTTGGCTGGATGGGAGTTATTCAGAGGGACATAAAGGATCTTCCATTTGGGGACCTCAGTCTCTTGCCTTCTCACTCCCAGGAAGGCTTTTTATGCCCAGGACAGGCTTCTTTTCTGCTTTTGTCCAAACCGTCCTGTCTCCTCCGCTTGGAATATTATCCCTTTCAGAACCTTCTTGCTGTTTCCTCCAAGGTCCCAGCTCTTTGGGAAAGCCTTTCCGGATAGAACACCTGTGTGCTCTCAGTAAATCTCTCAAACACACATGCGCGCATGCACGCACGCGCACACACACACACACACACACACACACACCCTCATTTCTGCCTCTCTCTGCCCTTCGTTTCAATCTCTAATACATCTCCACATACTTTGCCTTCTAATTATTTACATGAGACCATGCAAGTAAACCGAAGATTGAAGGAAGAGTTTCAGGTGCCTTGGCAGTTCCAGGAGTCTCAGGACTTATTAATAGAACCAAGAACTAGATACTGTCAGGGCCTCTGGGCTCAGGGCTGCTCAGCTGTGCCTGCCTCTGGATTCAGACTTTATTTTCACGCAGTGAGACGTTGAGAAGTCCAAGAATCCTAGGCTTACAGCCACATGATCTCAGAGTAGAAGGAACTTCCCTGTAGGAGGAGGTCCATGTAGAAAGACCCAGGGAAGGATGCTTATTGGTCCAGCCTGGATCTGCCCCAACCAATCCCTGTGGGGCAGCAGCACGGAGAGCTGTGATTGGCCAGGTCGTGTCACGTGTCTGCTCCAGTCCCAGGACTTCACGCAGCAGCTCCACCCACTAGAGCCCAGTGGTGGAAGTGAAAATGAGAACTCTTAGCAGAAGAAAGGAAAAGGGCCTTGGGCAGACAGAAGCTCCCCACCAGTCCCTTCACTGCACCTGCCCCTGGGCAGGGCAGGGTGCTTTTTCTCCTTCCTTCTTTGTTTTTTTAATTTTGCAAATTTCTAAATATTGGAAAAACTATGATGGTACCATCCACACCTGTATACCTTTTTACCATTCATTAGTTGTTAATATTTTGTATAATTTGCGCTCTCTCTTGTTCTTTCTGTGTACATATATATGCATTCATGAATTATTTAAGAATTAGTTGGGACTTCCCAGGTAGTCTAGTGCCTAAGGCTCTGTGGTCCCAATGCAGAGGGCCCTGGTTCAGTCCCTGGTCAGGGAACTAGATGCCACATGCACAATTAAGACCTGGTACAGCCAAATAAATAAAAACAAATAATTTTTTAAAAAAGAAATTAGTTGCCGATATTATATCAGTTCACCCCTAAGTAAAATTTCCCAAGAAGAAGGCGTTTTCCTACAGAACTACCACACAATTTTCACACTCAGGAAACTGCACACTGACATTAATACAATATTACTATCTGACACACAGTCCATATTCAGATTTCTCCATGGGTCCCAATTATACCTTTGTGGACATTTTTATTATTGTTATTTAATACAGGATCTAATCAAGGACCACACATTGGGTTTAGTTGTCATGACTCTTTAGACTCTAGAACTCCTCCTCATTTTTCTTTCCTGTCTTTCACAGCGTTGACATTTTTGAGAGTTCGGCCAGTTTTGCAAAATGTCCTCCAGTGTGGATTTGTCCAGTTATATTCTCATCATTACGTTCATCTTTGGGGCAGGGATATTCTGTAGATGTTCATCCTTTCTAACACTTCACACTTACACGCACCTGATGTCACTTTGTCCCATTATCGGCGAGGGTAGGTTTTTTCAACTGGTCAAGATGACATTCACAGATTTTTCCCTTGTCAGAGCGTCGATGTAATTTCTCCCTTTTGGATGATAACTGAAGACTGTGTGAATATCCTCCCCAGGAATCTCCCAGCCAGCGGTTTGACATCCATTGATGAGTCTCACCTGAATCACTTATTACCAAGATAGTTATGATTAGCACCTTTTCCGCCCTTTCTTGTATTAGTTGGCACTATTTCATGAAGAGATCTTTCCTTTCCCCCTTTAAAATAGTGTAACACCTATATGTACTCATGGATAATTTCTCATCTGTGTTTTAATCCGTTCCCATCATTATTCGTTTGGACATTCATAGTAACCCAGAATTGGCCAGTGGAGCTTCTTCAACCCAGCTCTTGAGTCCTTTTGACCTGTCCCCATTGGATTTCTAGCACATTCTTGCTTTTTGGCTCAATTGGAGGTTCTGATTTCCCCTTGGGAATAAATGCATACTAAAAACCCCATCATATAAGAGATCAGTCAGCTTCTCATCACGATTCTCTGACCACTGCTTTCTGTTGAGGTCTTCCTGTCTCTTGCAAACCCTAGGTTTTGAGTTGGGTGATAATATCCAATTTTCAGGCAGAAAGATGGCTGAATTTACTCAGCAAGTTGAGACAGTAAAACTGGAAGCGACGTTGTAAGTTTGACTGTTTCCCATTCAGTGTTCAAAGGAAGAACTTATGCACATCCAGTCTCCCAGGATCTTTATTCTNTTTGAGTTGGGTGATAATATCCAATTTTCAGGCAGAAAGATGGCTGAATTTACTCAGCAAGTTGAGACAATAAAACTGGAAGCGACGTTGTAAGTTTGACTGTTTCCCATTCAGTGTTCAAAGGAAGAACTTATGCACATCCAGTCTCCCAGGATCTTTATTCTCAGCGGGATCTGTCCCAGAATGAGCCAGGGATGTGTGCAGTGTGTGTGGGGGGAGAGAGAGAGGGACATCCACACGGAGGANTGAGACAATAAAACTGGAAGCGACGTTGTAAGTTTGACTGTTTCCCATTCAGTGTTCAAAGGAAGAACTTATGCACATCCAGTCTCCCAGGATCTTTATTCTCAGCGGGATCTGTCCCAGAATGAGCCAGGGATGTGTGCAGTGTGTGTGGGGGGAGAGAGAGAGGGACATCCACACGGAGGAAAGCCTCGGCCTCCTTCTGAGCACCAGGGACTCTGCAAGGTTTGGGGGTCTAAATCCACCCTTGGGGGCGGAATGGAAATAACCTGGACTCTGGGGTTAGGCCCACCTGAATACTTTCATGCTTTTCTGTGACTAGCTCTGTGACTTTGGGCAGGAATACTTGGCCACCCTGAGTTCGTTTTCTCACTTTGGAACTGGGCACAGTCATGCCTACTCGAGAGGGTTATAGTGAGGACTCGGCGAGAGTCTGTGGGGCAGGTGCAGTCAAGGTGCAACAGACATGAAATAAGTGGTAGCTGTTAGGTTACACCGGGTGTCGTCTTAATAGAATAAGCAGACAAATACCAAACCCACCAGAAATCTCATGTGCAGGTGAGTAAGTCTCCAAGGGAAATGGCAACCCACTCCAGTACTCTTGTCTGGAAAATCCCATGGACAGAGAGGCCTAGCGGGCTACAGTCCATGGGGTCGGACACGACTTAGCAACTAAACAACAGCTGCTGAGGGGTCGTGGTGCTCTGCGTACATGTGATTCCTTAGGTCTCATACATGTGTTTAGTGGTTGCTGCTGCTGCTGCTGCTGCTAAGTCACTTCAGTCATTTCCGACTGTGTGCGACCCCATAGATGGCAGCCCACCAGGCTCCGCCGTCCCTGGGATTCTCCAGGCAAG
>SJYA01006402.1:0-20653 GCA_006410615.1 Neotragus moschatus
ATTTGCCTTGATTCATGGACCTGACATTCCAGGTTCCTATGCAATATTGTTCTTTACAGCATCGGACCTCGGACGCGGGGTGGCTTCTCCCGGCCGTCGCCCCTGCCGCGAATGCGGGAGTTAGTGCATCACCAGCACCTAAGAGTAGTGGAGCCTTTCCTCTGCTCTGAGCCCTTTTCCTGTATTATCCATTTAGTCCTCACAACAGTGCTATGCAGTGGCTACATTTTACAGATGAGGAAACTAAGGTACAGAGAAGACCAGATGTCAGAAGTCTTTTGGCTGTGCTTTCCATTATTCAGTGTTGGAGAAGGGATTTCATTTAACATTGGTCATTAACTCTCATTAAACAAAATAGAATAGTGGTTTATGGGGCTCTCTCTTCTAAGTCTTCATTTCCTTATCAGCAGTAGGGAGCAGTTGAACCATTTGATCAGATTAAGATTCTCTAGTGGCTCCCAATAAACTCCAGACTTGTGATCTGGCCCCTGCTTACCTCCTCAGCCTCATCTCTTGCCACACTGAACTTTTGTGGGTTTCCCTCCTCCCCTGTATCTTCCACAAACCCTGTTACATTGGCTGTAGATGGCCCTTCTTCCCATCTGTGCCTGCTGAACTCCTACTTATCCTTCAAAACCCAGTTCTAGTTTTACCCCTTCTCCTCGACTTAAGGCGTCCTGTCCCTGGGCCTGCAGACTGCAAGGTCCACACTTGCACCAGTGTGTCTCAGGTCAGGCATGATTGGCCTAGTGTCTGCTGGTTTCCTACCGGGCCAGGTGAGGTGGAGGGCAGGGACTGCCTTGTACCTTGGAATTCACTGTTCTTAGCTTGGTAATTGGTAAAGAATCCACCTGCAATGCAAGAGACCACCAGCAGTGTAGGAGATGTGGGTTTGATCTGTAGGTAGGGAAATCTCTTGGAAAATGGCACTTGGCACACACCCCAGTATTCTTAACCTGGGAAATCCTTTGGACAGAGGAGCCTGGCAGGCTGCAGTCCATCAGGTCACAAGAGTTAGACATGACTTAGTGACTAAACCACCACCACCCACAGCTTGGTAATAGCATATAATAGAAGGCAAACATTTGTGGAATGAATGAATGTGACGTGAACGATATGAGGACCCTCAGTTCTCAGGCCTGTTAGTTTGTCATCATCCGTCACTGCAAGTGCCCAGGGCAGCCTTCGTGGGGGAAATGATGTTGATGCATTTAAAAAGCATTATTCAGTGATTCCTCTCAATCCTGAATGAGGCTTACATAGATCTTTTTCCCCCTCTCTGAGAATGAGTTCTTCTGTTGTGTTGAAAATGCATATACGATTTCTTTGACCATCTTTTAAGTGCTTGCTGTGCTTTTGCATGCTGTCGCTTCAGTCGTGTCCGACTCTTTGCAACCCTATGGACTGTAGCCCACCAGGCTCCTCTGTCCATGGAATTCTCCAGGCAAGAATACTGGAGTGGGTTATCATGCCCTCCTCCAGGGGATCTTCCCGACCCAGGGATTGAACCCGTGTCTGTTGCATCTCTTGCATTGGCAGGTGGATTCTTTACAACTAGCAACACCTGGAAAACCCGTCTTCTAGATCATAAATTTGACCATCTTTTAGATCATAAATTTAAGTTTCTATATTTTCACAAATGGGTGTGATGCCATTGTAATTTTTGTAGTAAACTCAATACATAATTATTGAAATTTTCTTGGCAGTGTTGGGCTAGCATGGATTGATTAGAAAGGATCAAGTTTAATCTGATGTCTCTTTCTGAAGGAGAAAAGTTTGGCAAGAAATGTTAACTGTGTTTAAGTACAGAGAGCTGCTTAGAGATGTTCCGCTGCATTTCACTGTAGTCCACATGCCTGTGACTGTGAGTTTTACCCCTGAGCTGCTATAGTTCAAGGACTTTTAGACTTTTGGCTGATGGACTCTGAAGCTGGACTCCCCTGGGTTGTTGAGATATGAACTTTTGAATTGGTTCCAGGTCATTGCATAATGTATTTTGGGCTTATTACTAGGAGGCAGGATTAATCAGTTTCTCCTGTCTACTTTCATAATGGTGTGTATGGTGGGGGGAAGGAGGTAAGAGAAACAGAAGATTGACTTATCTCTTTGTGAACATGGGTTTCAGTTTTATTTGGTGACAGTCCATCCCTTCTCAGCACACATCTGACTTCCGAACATGGTGCCAGTGTGTGCAGTCTTTCCTCCTGAACTCAATGTGGGCAGTCCTGAACCATCGTGGTGGGTGGCCAGGGATGTCCCTGAGGGGAAGAGCCAGCTGAGTTTAGGGGTGTTGTCTAGGGGCTTGAGATAGAATTCTCCTCCATGGAGAGCTAATCAGCTTGAATGCTGACAGTAGAGATCAGTGTTCCACCGCCTGCCACGTGGGAGGTACTGCACATGGCTTATATCCAGCCCTTACCACAGTGCTTCCAGGCTAATACTATTGTCTCCTTTTTATACTTAAAGGAAACTGGTTCAGAGGTAACTAAGATACTCACTCAGTATTATGCCTCTAGCAAGTGCAGAGCCAAGGTTTGAAGCCAGGTCTGTCTTGGTCTTTCCCTTATAGCATGGGGCTGGTAAGTGAGCTCCTTAGCCTCTTCTCTCAGTGTCCAGCTGCAGAGAACAGTTAGGACAGCTGAGGATGTGAGCACGTGGTCTCTGCTCACACATAGCTCTGCGCTGGGCCGTCAGTGGTGATGTTTATCCTGTGTGCATCTCAGTGCTGTGAGATGCGTGCCTCTGTCCTGGTCTGTTGGGGGGCAGAGATGTGGACATGCCCCAGCCATGGGAAATGTCTTCTTAAGCAAGTGTGGGGAGTGGTAGACTCTACAGTCAGGGTGGTTATGAGGGGACTGTGCTGTGGATGCAGCCAGCATATGGTAGTCGGGGAGGCTTCATGGAGGCAGTGGAAATGTCTGTATCTCTATGTGTAGAGGTCTGTATAATTTCCATACAGTAAAATTCATCAGAAATTTAGGGACTTTATAGACGTTGGGAATCAATGAAGTTTTTTAATCAGAAGAGTGGGACAAGATCAGACCTGGGTTTCAGGAAAGTTTTCTGAAATGGATAGAAAAGGGTAGAGTTTGGATGTAGAGAGGCAAATCTTTGATCTAGTCGCAGCTGGTCCTTCTTAGGGTCTTTGCTCTTGTGGCTCCCACTTCCTTCCAATTAAAGCACCAAAGCCGCCTCCTCCCTGTGCTTTCCCTTACCCCCAGTCTACATTTTCTCCCTGTCTGGTGTGTGTCTGACGTGCTCCCACAGGGGCCTCCACCCTTCTCTAGTAGACCATCACCCAGACCATGACCTGTTTACTACTCTCTCCTCTCAGAACAGTGCCGGGCCTTGCCAGGCCCTGATGAACCGGGTGGGGTGTGAGATCTCAGGTGGGTTGGAGCTGGTCTGGTGGTAGCATGGCTGGAAAGGGGAGAGGAGCTTTCTTTTCATTCTTTTCAACTTTGTTTAACCAGATGAATCCTGCCCTTGATTATACTTTTGGATGTTCCAGTTGGGTGGCCACTGCTCTTTCCTAAACAGCTGGGATGTTTGCCAGAAGTGCTGACCACTTCTGTGGCTGAGCTTTGTGGCTTAGGACAGCGGCATCATTTTGTTTAGTTTGGATCGCTTTTCCTTTCCCGTTGAGCAAGTTTTCTTCTGCTAGCTATCATTGCCCTCTTTTAAGTCTCCCAGTGAAGCTTCTGGTCTTCCTTTCCATGTTTCTCCCTTGTCTGATGCTCATTTTTTTTTTCTATGTTAACTCTGGGGCAAGGGAAGTCAACTTGGGGTGTTTGACCAATGCTATGTAGAGCAAGGGAATTGTGGATTTTGAAATTAAAGTTTGAGCTTCCTGATTCTGGGCTTTTGCGGTATGCCAGACTCTAGGCTCAGTCAAGATGACCTTGATCTGTCCTTTGTGTGGGTGGTGTGAGGGTGAGGACAGATGTCTGGCGGCTTTTTACGAACCCACAGTGAACAGGAACCCTGCAGTTGGCATGGGAGGACACGGCGGGCCTGAAGGCGGGTGAGTGGCTCCAAGTGAAGATAGGGCTGTGGGGCCTGCAGCGAGAATGTGGGTTTACTCAGTCATTTCTGGGTGGAGAGCACTTGTCACATTTCAAGGTCTTTTCCAGACGTGACCCCTTCTTTCAGCATGTGCTGTGGTGGAGAGGCGGGGTTGACACCACCTGAGGCTGTATGGCAGGCGGGGGTTGGGGGGGTGCGTGGCGTGAGAGGGAGCGCTGTTCTTGGTGCTGTTCTCTCTGTTAGCAAGTGTTTCAACACGCCCTTCTGAGTGGTTGGCTGAGGGGTGGTGTGTGTGATCGGATGGGGATGCTGGTTGGTAACGGGTAACCCTACTGAGCCCTGGAGCTGGGTCTGGGTGTAGAAGGAAGGGAAGCCAGGGGTACATGGGAGGCTGGGACCATTACAGAGCCTCTGAGCACACCCATCTGCTGGCTGTAGTGGACAGGGTATGGAGCCCAACAGGAGCAGCCTGGGGGAGCCAGCCAGTCTCTCAGGGTGAGCACCCTGTCCTGCGAGGTACGCAGCTGCAGGGAAGGGTCTCTGTGGTCACGTCATCCCTGCATACTTCTGATTTCAATTTTTATAGGAAGCATCTGGCTTTCCTGACCTTTGGTTATCAAACAGAACAAACAAACCAATAGATATCCATCTCTAGGGTTTAATTTAGAATAAGAAAAATTTAAGTATGGGCCCCATTTCTGTTTTCCAGCCACTCCCCAACCCCCCTGCTTTTGGGGGGCAAGCACTTGCCTCTTTTGGTGTAGCTAGTCACAACAGCTTGACTTCTCGATCCCATCGTTATGAAATTGGTGGGAGGAGACCATCTGTTTCTCCATCATGGGGTGGTGTTCAGCGCTCCCCCAGGCTAAGTGAATCTTGTAGCAAGCAGATAAGCCAATGCTTTGTAATCTTTTGGCACAGGTGAGATGAGACGAATTTAATTTCCATTTCCTTCTGGTTTGCTTTGCCCGTTATCCCCAGATATCCTGAAGTACCAAATAAAGGGAATGTTTCCCACTTGGAGCCGTCTTTGCTCCAGGCATAGCTCACCAGCTGTCCTGGCCCCCACACCATGCTTCTGTCCCTGGCAGACAGGCTTCATGTTGTCTCCAGGCTCAGTATGGGGAGGTGGGTGAGTGCCGGGGGAACAGGGTTCTGTTAGGTTAACATAGCAATGTCAGAGCACCTTCAGGAAAACCTGGACCTTTTTTTTTTTTTTTTTACTCATTTTACTTTCTGGCCATACTGCGCAGCTTGTGAGAGCCTGGTTTCCCTGACCAGGGATTGAACCTGGGCCCACAAGCAGTGAAAGCACCAAGTCCTAATCACTGGACTGCTAGGGAATTTCCTGGGGCTTTTTCTTTTAGATTGGAAATTGAGAATTCTGAATTAGGTATTTTTATTAATTTGCCCGACCTTGAAGCAAATTATATAGCTGTTCTGTTTCTACTGATGGCAGGGAACAACGTTTTTAATGCCATGCTAAGTGAGGTGCCTCTTAGCATGTGCATAGCTCCTTCAGCCAACTGTTACACTAATTTATTCTATACAAGGCAGTGCTGTCCCCAGTATGCGACATGACCCCTGCCCAGTGGTCACTTAGCCTTTGTCTCATGGGACTGGGACTGGCCAGCAGTCAGCTCACTGAAAAAGTTAGATAAAGCAAGAATCGTTAAAAACATAAACAGTTTAGGCATTTTATTTCTAACTTAAAAAAATTATATTTCATGTGCTAATCTTTCATTGACTCTTTCTTTTACTTTGAATCTGCTGATCTGAATTGTCAGTTGTTTTCTTCCATAAACCATGCCTGTTATTTGTGTTTGATATTCACTTTTCGCTTGAGAAGGATTCAGAACTTAGATGCATGAAGCAACTTGAGTTGCTCAATCCTAGATTTTACAAGTTTTCACCCAATCCTTTACGCTTGTCTTACCTGTCTTAACACACACCTATAATTTAGTTACGGTTTTTAAAGTTTTAAAAATCTTAGCAACTGTATACTTATTTCATATTATATAGTTAATTGTGAATGTATGGGAGTGTGTGTGTATATATATGTTATATTATATTTGAAAAGACCCTGATGCTGGGAAAGATTGAAGGCAGGAGGAGAAGGGGATGACAGAGGATGAGATGGTTGGATGGCATCACCGATTCAATGGACATGAGTTTGAGTAAACTCTGGGAATTGGTGATGGACAGGGAGGCCTGGTGTGCTGCAGTCCATGGGGTCACAAAGAGTCGGATATGACTGAGCAACTGAACTGATATATATATATATATAATACACACACACACACACACACACACACACACATACATTCACTATACACTTCCATACATGTTGGGTAAGTTGTTACAGAAAACCCACACAAACTCTTTGGCCAACCCAATATTTACAAGTACATATGCATTTATATGTGCCATTGGCATGAATGTGTCTGGGGACAAACACTTGTTTAACACACGGGGCAACATATAGTTCTGTTTGCCCTATGTGGCCACAGTGCCAGGGAAGTCTTTTAGTAAATTAGACAGGGATTCTGATCTCAGGAAGCCTCCAGCCTCATGGGGGAAGTTTCTGTACTTCAGAATCTATAGCACAAGCTAGAAAGTGGCAGAGGCCTTCAGAGAGAGTGGGTACTCCCAGCAGGAAGGGATCAGAAAATTCATGGAGAAGCAGTATTTGACCTGGGCCATTTCTTTCTGTCTTCAGTTGAATATTTTTCTGTAAATAGAGGTATAAACAGATGTGACTATCACTGGGCCTTGGGCAGTGGTAAGTGTTTTTGAGGTTTCTGTGACTATCCTTTGTAGAATCACTTGCTATTTCTCTTAAGTGACAAAGTGTCATCATACCCCTGTTGTAGGGGGTTGGTCAAGAGGGATGGCATTCCTTTCAGTACAGTGTACCGGTCACAGTTCTGTGGTCCTAAGCTAACCTGAGCGTATAAAAGCACTGCCTTGGGAGACATTGAGTGGGGCAGCCTCACAGACTCAGTGAGTCCCTGCAGAGGAGTCAGGGGAGGGATGGCTGTTTCCAAGGGGTGGGGGATTCTGCAAAGCCCAGTTACAATGCCGTCGTCAGAGGAGAAGGAATGGGTGCTGGGCAAGGAGCAGCCTGTTTGGAAACGCTTTGTGGAGTGCCCATGAAATGGATAATACATTAACCAAGGACCAGAAGGCAGCCCGGTGGCAAATGCACTTCTGTATTATCTCAAATGAGTCCACTTGAGCTTCCAGAGGCTAAAAAACCTAACACATCCTCCAAAGGAACTCAAGAAATAGGTGGTTCTCATGAATCCAAGAAATGCTGCCAAAAGGCTGCCTGCAACTTACTGTCCGGGTGAGCAGAGCAGCCGTCGTGAGTTCTGTCCTGCGGGGATGGGTGAGCTCAAGTGAGGAGAAGCGGCATCATCTAGGGGCAAGGAGCCCAGCTGTGTGGTCAGCCAGCTGGGCAGAGGGCGGACCCTTGGCTCTTCTGCCAACATGGTGTGGACCTTGTGCTCCTCTTTGTGGTGTGCGACTGCAGCTGTTTGCAATATTCTTTATTAGATTTCTCAGAGTTACAGGTTATTGCATTTGACCATACGCTCAGGCCAAGAGAAACAAAAAGATGTATACACAGAAAGATGGTAATAAACCTCCCGCCCTAACTCTCTGAGATGAACCAGCATTGACCCCTACAGTGTTGCGGGGCCTCCACAGCTTCCCCCAGGCTCTCACACACACCAGCGTGTATTTTAGTAAAAGGAAGAAGGCTGCAGGCATCACTCAGCAACTTGCTGTTTTCACTTCCCTTTGGCTTTCACGCTCCTGATTTTAAACTCTGAGAACAAAAATCTAACGAAGTGCTCTGCATGTGGCAGGTGTTCACTGTTGAGCGAAGCAATGAACGCTGTGCTCTGGGTATCTCTCCAGCTCAGTAGTTTCTGGAAGTTAGGCCAGATTAAGTTGCTTCAGCCTTTCTATAGGACATACTTTCTCACTAGCAGCGTATAAGGACACCCTTTCCTGGGGATTTCCACCAGCACTAGATGGTTTTATTTTCTTTTTTGCTAATCTGATGGGTAAAAATCATATCCTATCGTTATTTATTTGGCTGCATTGAGCCGATTGTGGAATCTTAGTTCCCAACTCGATAGTGAAAGCAAATGCTGTTCCCACTGATATTTTAATTTATACTTTCCTAAGTACTAGTGAAGCTGAGCTTCAGTTCAGTTCAGTCGCTCAGTCATGTCCAACTCTTTGCAACCCCGTGGACTGCAGCATGCCAGGCCTCCCTGTCCATCACCAACTCCTGGAGTTTACCCAAACTCATCATGTTCATTGAGTTGGTGATGCCATCCAACCATCTCATCCTCTGTCATCCCCTTCTCCTCCAGCCTTCAATCTTTGCCAGCATCAGGGTCTTTTCCAGTGAGTCAGTTCTTTGCATCAGGTGGCCAAAGTATTGGAGTTTCAGCTTCAAAATCAGTCCTTCCAGTGAATATTCAGGACTGATTTCCTTGAGAATGGACTGATTGGATCTCCTTGCAGTCCAAGGGACTCTCAAGAATCTTCTCCAACACCATGGTTCAAAAGCATCAATTCTTTGGTGCTCAGCTTTCTTTATAGTCCAACTGTCACATCCATACATGACTACTGGAAAAACCATAGTTTTGACATGTTTGTTGGCCATCAGTATTTATTCTGTGAATTCTATATCTGTGTTCCCTCCCCTAGCCTTGCATTGAACTGTTTTTCTTTTCAGTTTTTAGGAGCTTTTTGTATATTGGGCTGTAAATCCTTTGTTGTTTGTACTGCAGATACAACAGCTCCCCTCGCTGTTGTGTCTATAATTTGTTTTTCCTTTGTTTGGATGTCTTTTTCCATAAAATTTAAAGATTTTTATGTAGTCAAATATGTCTAGGGCTTCCCAGGTGGCTCAATGGTAAAGAATCCGCCTGCCAGTGCAGGAGACGCAGGTTCAATCCTTGATCTGGGAAGATCCCCTAGGGAAGGAAATGGCAGTCCACTCTAGTGTTCTTGTCTGGAGAATCGCATGGACAGAGGATCCTGGTGTGCCACTATCCATGGAGTTGCAAAAGAATCAGACACAACTTAGTGACTAAACAACAACAAAATATGTCTAAATCTTTGTAGCATTTAGGTTTCCTCTTCCATTTATGAGCTACAGAAAACTAGACCTATCCTCTGTATGTGTGCATATATATGTTTTTATATATATATATCTATAACATTTCTAAATATATTTCTAAATAAAAAGTAACTTGAACACAGTAGTGTACTAAAAGACTAATTCTCCATGACCAAGCAAGGTATATTCCAGAAGTACAAAGGGCATCACATGAAGAATTTTGTTGGCTGGAGGAAGTTCTTGCCCAGTGTATATCCTAGCCCTGCCAAGTACTCACTCTGACTCTGGCCAGATTGTTTAACCTCCCTGAGCTTCAGTTTCCTCATTTGTAAAATTAGCAGGACAAGAATGCCATCACACAGAGTTGATATCAGGACTGGATGGAATAATACATGCAAAGTGGTTAAAGCAGGGCTTGGTACATAGTGCTCAATTAATGTCATGGATCACAATTCACTATGCAAAAAGAAAACTTATGTTGACTATATCAGCAGATGCTTGGAAAGCATATTATTAAATTCTACAGCTAATCCTTATAAAAATCTAAGTGGTCATAGAAGGAGTGCAGAAGTATTTACCAGAACCCAGCAGCCAGCAAGTTTAGTGGCCAGTTCATTAAGCTCCAGGTGTGACAGGAGGCCTGCGTATAGCACTCTCCCCCACGTCTGTGAATCCCCAGATGATGCTGTGGACCTGACAGGCTTGAGGGCAGAGGGGGCACAGGAGCAGTGTCAGCCAGCCTGAGCTGGCCCTGTGTTTCTCTTACTCTCTGTCTGCAGCATGTGATCACCTGTCCCTAAGGCCTGCCTTTCCCGTTGCACCATGGGTGTGGCTTCTGGTCTCACTCTGCAGGAGCCAGGAATAAATTCCTGAGATTCAAGTGGAGAAGAGGATTGTAAAAGTAATAAGCCACCTCAAAATGGCCAGGGAGCAGTTGTAATGGTAGGAGCCCTGGGAACCAAGTGTCACATCTAGGACACTGAAGGTCAGCACCAGATGGGTGAGCCTGCCAGGTGCCTTCTCTCTGCAAGGAATTAGCCCAGTCATAATTCTTAAACTTCCCCATCCTCTTCTGCACTCAATAAATAAGTGGACCAGTGTGCTAAAAATAAGAGAGGGAGGGAAGGCCTGAATGACCTGAACCCTGGAGGGCTTTGGTCAGATTAGCCAACCTTCCTGATTGGCTGGGAAAGCCTTGGTGCGAGGGGTGAGTCTCAGCATTGGTCTGATCTTAACCTGGCATTTGTTGAACACCTGTGTTTTTTTCCTTGTCTTCTTATGACACTTTTCTTCAGATTCTTTAGCATCTGAGCCACCAGCGAAGCCCACTTCTAGTTTAGGAAGATTTTATCAGATGACTTAAAATTCATGTAAACAGTGGGTGATGGGTATGTAAGTTCTGAAATGTAATTATAAAAACCTTGAAATCAGTCTCCCAGATTGAAACCATTGTGTTCCACAGGGAGGCTCTTATTTGGGGCTTCCTGCCAAGGGCAAAGGTATTCCAGGATATTTGATCATTCTCTTGCTCTTTTAAAAAGAGAACACTTAAACACATATATCAGTCAGTTCAGTCACTCAGTTGTGTCTGACCTTTGCGACCCCATGGACTGCAGCACACCAGGCCACCCTGTCCATCACCAACTCCCAGAGCTTACTCAAGCTCATGTCCATCAAGTTGGTGATGCCATCCAACCATTTCATCCTCTGTTGTCCCCTTCTCCTCCTGTCTTCAATCTTTCCCAGCATCAGGGTCTTTCCCAATGACTCAGTTCTTCCCATCAGGTGGCCAAAGTATTGGAGTTTCAGCTTCAGCACCAGTCCTTCCAATGAATATTCAGGACTTATTTCCTTTAGGATGGACTGGTTGGATCTCCCTGCAGTCCAAGGGACTCTCAAGAGTCTTCTCCAACACCACAGTTCAAAAAAAAAAAAAAGTATATGTATCTATAATATATTCAGTTCTTGTTTATGAGCTTTATCAAAAAGAAATCAAGTAATCTGAAAATTTCATTTTTACTCCTGAAGAGCATTCTGTTGTGTGTATCATATTAGGGTTCTCCAGAGAAACAGAATCAATAGGATCTCTATATGTACAGAAAGGGATTCATGTTGAGGAATTGGGTTCCGTGATTATGGAGACTGGCGAGCCCACATCTGCATCGCAGGCGGGCAGGCTCGGGCCAGGAGAGCTGACAGTGCACTTCCTGTTCCCTGCAAAGGCTGGCAGCCCAAGGGTCCCAGGGGAGGTGATGATGCAGATGAAGACAGAGGGCTGGCAGGTGGAGAATTCCCTCTTACTTGGGGAGGGTTGGCTTTTTGGTTCTATCCAGGCCTTCAAGTGATTGGATTGGTACTCACCAGCATTATGGAGGGCAATCTACTTTATTAATTAAAATGTTAATCTTAATTGAAAACACTTTGCAGAAACACCCAGAATAATGTTTGATGAAATATCCATGTGTTTCATGACATGCAAACATAACCATCACATGCATAGACCATGGTTTATCATCCTCCTCTCAGCAGGTATTAGGTTGCTGCTTTTTTTTTTTTTTTCTTTTACCTGTAGGAGTACTCTGGTTATGAACCTTTTTTGTAAAGGTCTCTTTGTGCACTCAGTTTCTGTAAGGTTTGTATAGGAGTAGACTTGTTGCTTCTGGGTTGAGTGTGCTCAGCATGCAGAAATGCCTTCTCCAAGCAGCATGCCAGTTTCCTCTCCGACCTGGCCCAGGAGTTCCCGTTGCCCACATCCTAGCCCAGTTGGGCTAATTGTCACACTTCATAAACATACCCACACAGAGGATGTCAAATGTTATCTCATTCTGGCTGGAACTTACCTGCTTACTAGGGGGATGAGCCTGTTTCCACGTGGATATTAGCAATTTGGGCTTCCCTGTTGGCTCAGATGGTGAAGAGTCTGCCTGCAGTGAAGGAGACCTGGGTTCAGGAAGATTCCCTGAAGAAGGAAATGGCAAACCACTCCAGTATTTTTGCCTGGAGAATCCCATGAATGAAGGAGCCTGGTAGGCTACAGCCCATGGGGTCACAAAGAGTTGGACATAACTGAGCGACTTCACTTTCTATTAGCAGTTCATGGGTTCTATTGGTGATATGATTAGGTCTTTCCCCATTTTTCTCTTGGATTGTCTGTAGTTTTCTTATTGATTTGTATGGTTCTTTATACATTTTTGGAGAAGGCTGTGGCACCCCACTCCAGTACTCTTGCCTGGAAAATCCCATAGGTGGAAGAGCCTAGTCTGCTGCAGTCTATGGTGTCGCGAAGAGTCACAACTGCGTGACTTCCCTTTCACTTTTCACTTTCATGCATTGGAGAAGGAAATGGCAACCCACTCCAGTGTTCTTGCCTGGAGAATCCCAGGGACGGGGGAGCCTGGTGGGCTGCCGTCTATGCGGTCACACAGAGTCGGACACGACTGAAGTGACTTAGCAGTAGCAGTTATACATTCTACAACCCAACCCAGGGATCAAACCCAGATCTCCCTCATTGCAGACAGATTCTTTACCAAACTGAGCTATCAGGGAAGCTCTATACATTCTACAAATACCAATCAGTTTATTGGTTCTATGAGATACAGGAATCGTCTCCTAGTTACTGGGCATGTCTTTTTACTTTCATTTTGTTGTCTTTTGTTAAACATTTAAATTGCCAGTGTACTTGACACTATTTTTTTTTTTTAAACATGATTGGTATTTTTAAGGACTTTAAAAAAGAAACCCTTTCCTGCTTGGAAGTTATAAAGATATTCTGTATTTTCTTTTAACAGTTTTAAGTTTTTGCTTTTCATATTTAACCCTTAGTCTTTCTGGAGTTGATTTGTAACTGATTTTGGGGTTTGGTGTGAGATAAAAATCTAGTTTTCTTTTCTTCTGAGTGGACGTTCAATTGAGTCAGCATCACTACTGAATTGTCCTTCTACATCCTGGGGCTCTGCCTCTGTCACCTAGGGAATCAAGAAATTTGTGTGACTGTGCCTTTTTTGTAAATTAAAACGTTTTTTCTGTTTGGTAAAATATGCATAACATAAAATTCACCATTTTGAGTATTTTAATATATTTGTGGCATTAGGTATATCCACATTGTTGTGCAGCCAGCACCATCATCCATCTATACATCTCCAGAATTTTTTCATCTTTCCAAACTGAATCTCTGTCCCCACTAAATGAGAACTCTCCCCTCCTTTCTCCCGCCAACCTAGGGGTCTATTTCTAGTCCATTCCTGGTTAATACAGCACAAGAATAGGCAACCTTCCCTTCCTCTCTTCTGCTTTTAAATAGAATTCTTTTAGCTTTATCTTCCTGATGAGTAAATCACAAGAAAGAGGGCTTTGATGGAAAGGATCTCTATATCCCTTGAAAGCACTTAACTTTGTGGTGGGTGTATGGTGGAAGCTTAATAAATGTTAATAATTGAGCATTGGCACTGGGCTTGAGAAAGTGTGTAAGTCCATCTCAGTTTCAGACCTGTGAGAGAGTCAGAGTGTGACCAATACAGCACCTTTGTAATAGGCCCCGGTGGATGTGGTGTGACCTAGCTCATACACAGCGCTTGCCAGTGGACTTGCTTTGGCACAGCCTCCACAAAGGTCAGGGTCTGCAGAGCCAGCATGCTTGCTCTGGAGGCCACCTTGCGTTGGTGTAGGGTGGAGAGAAGAGAGGCGGGAGGTACTGGCCTTCTTTCCTGCGGCTGAGCAGACTGGCGTGGAGTAAAATGAGCTCGTGATGCCATGGCTGGCAGGTGGTGAGTGGGGGTTTGCTCTCGGCTGCAAGTGGAGGCTTGGCATTCACACCTGAGCTGCATGTG
Source organism: Neotragus moschatus (assembly GCA_006410615.1). Lineage (NCBI taxonomy): Eukaryota > Metazoa > Chordata > Mammalia > Artiodactyla > Bovidae > Neotragus > Neotragus moschatus. The sequence continues at coordinate 13,996 of SJYA01006402.1, forward strand.
CCCAAGGGCCAGGCTGGCATTTCTCTCATGGATTTTTCTCCCCTTCTTTTGATAGGTGCTGTGCCCCTAGGTGCTAAGCACTGTCCTTGGTGCCAAGGAAGCAAGGGCTGTGAGGCAGGTTGGGGAAGGATGGGGGGACAGGCACAGCCCTCAGATTGGATGGAGTACAACAGCCTGCTTCCGCAGCAGCTCGAAGAGGGGAGCACCCACCCCGCTGGGAAGGGGGCTGTGCCTGGCACTGGTGTGGGGCCTGTCAGACCTGCTGGAGCCCAGGCATGTGGCCCAAGAGCTTGCCCTCGAGCCCTGTAGAACTGACAGATGTGTAAAGTCGAAGATATATTTGGAAAGTTTCTAGTTTAAGAAAATGTTAAAAAAAGAAATGGGGAAAGCCTCTGCAGACTTTTTCTTAATGTGGCATTAAAGGGTGGAGCCTCAGTGGGGGGCGGCAAGGGCAGCGGTGCTCTGTGCCGCTCCCAGTTGTGCACTTCAGAGCACTGGGGAAGTTTTGCCCAAGATGTTGTAAGACGCTCTTCAGGGACAGTGTAAGCAGAAGGAATGAAGTTGCTCAGGACGGACTGATTGCCTCATCGATGGGAAACATGCAGGTCCGATTCGTTTTCAAACAGTTGTTACTGAGAATAAGCACAACCATTTTAGGTGGTCGTCTTTTTTAAAGCTTAATTTAAAAACATCAGTGCTGGTTTTCTCTGTCTTTCAGTGACTTTGTTGCAGGGCATTTTGGACAGGAGTCTGTCACGTAGATTGTTCTTTGGGCTGACATACAAGAATGCACGACATGTTTGCTCCTATATGAAGGCAGACGTCCGGCTGCTCTATCACAGGTGCTTGCTTTGGCATTGCCCGCAGCCACAAAAGTCGTCTTAAATCTGGCTCAGAATGCACGAAACCCCCACGTACTGTTCGTAGTTTGAAAGTCCACGTCTGTGCTTTTGTTTCTGGAACTGCGTCCAGTTTCAAACGTAGGACCATGCTGTTATAAAGAAGCACATACAAAGCTGTTTAAAAGCATGAATGAGCTCTCTCAGGCTTGGTTGTTCCAAGCATGGTCTCCTGGTCAGAACGACCAAAGGTAGACTACTGCTCTGCTGCGCCCAGCGCTCCCTCGTTGGGTGTGGCACCTTCAGGTCTCGGTTCTGAAGGCAGTTCAGCCCTTCTCAAGGAACAGATAAACTGCTGTTTTTTAAAATGGACTATTATATAGTAGTGTGTAATACCTCCTCCTTCTATTGCTTTCAGCTTAGTGGTAACCTACAGCCCCACAGAGATTGCTGCGTGAATGAAGAGAGGCCGCTGTTGGGAATGGGGGCTGGCAGGGAGAGGACTTGGGGGAGCTGGGGGCAGCTTAAGGAGACTGGGTCGTTGCCTGGCCAGCATGGCCCTGGGTGGAATGGGGAGAGCGGGCAGGGCAGCCTCGCCGTGAGGAGGTCTCTTCTGGCTCTCAGCAGTTGACGATCACGGGCAAGGCTCTATGTCCAGCAGCAAGCTGCCACTGATCACCTGCTGTGGAGGGGTCCTTGCTTTGGGTCTGACTGGTGTTGTTCACATTGGTAGACTGGCTGATGAGTTTGGAGGAAGAATTTGCTGAGGTGAAGTGCTGTCCTCTTCGCGTCCTGTCAGGGTATGGTGATATCAGCATGGCATGTCATTGCAGAGGTTCACCTCGCAGGCTTAGTTTCTTATTCCTTGATTTTATACACGTTTTATGTGGCTCTGTGCTTCCCCGGTGGCTCAGACGGTAAAGAATGTGCCTGCAAGCAGGAGACCCAGGTTCGATCCCTGGGTTGGGATGACCCTCTGGAGAAGGAAATGGCAACCCACTTCAGTATTCTTGTCTGGAGAATTCCACGGACAGAGGAGCCTGGCAGGCTACAGTCCATGGAGTCTCAGAGTCTGACACGGCTGAGCAACTAACACTTTCACTTTATGTGGCTCTGCCTCCCCACTGGGTCACTAGTTCTTTCAGGCTAGGACCCCTGCTCTGCTTGCTTTGTGCCCCTTCCCTGCATGGGGATGCGTGCCGTGGACCTACCAGGTCGTGTGAAGACATATTTGAGTTGCATGCTTCTGTGAGCCTTTAACACTTTTCATAATCACAGATGAACTAAAAGGTTGACCACGTGCTGATAATTGTTGAAACTAGGGGTGGTGGTTCTAATCTTTTTTATATGTTTAACATTTTCCATAAAAAATAAAGAAAAATATTTCCAGTCTACTGATATGATGAATCCCAGGTGGTTTGAATAGTGTAGGCATTGTGATGTTGGTTGTTGCCAGAGTTGTTCAGGTTGGCTACTCGTCTTAAATGTGTTTGCTTCTTCCTCAGGGGAGCCCAGCCTGGCACTCTGTGTTGACCTAGAGAGGTAGGATAGGGGGAGGGGAGGGAGGGTCCTGAGGGAGATGGTGCATGTGTAATTATGGCTGATTTGTGTTGTTGTGTGGCAGAAACCAACATTGCAAAGCAGTTTTCCCCCGATTACAGTTTGTTGCTCTGCGATGATGTGTTGGTTTCTGCTATACAACAACACAAGTGCGGAGTGACCACTGCCAGGCTGAGCCTCTTGTTTTCTCCCTGTGGCTCCTGCCAGGTTGCCTGCAGCATGTCCTTGAGCCATGCTGGACTGGACACTCTCAGGTGCTCAGCCCCGTCGGCCTCTTGGCGAGGTCCCCTCACTTTATCTTCCTTCATGAGACCTTCTGAACCAGCCTGTATCCATACCTCGTTCCTTGTGGTCACTGTGAATCTCTTTCCATTTGAGTTGTGGCATTGATTCACTGGTTTTCCAAGTCACTGACTTACTGGTTGCCTGCTGTCTGAACTTCCTGGGGATCAACTCTGTGCTGCTGCCACCTGAGTGTGCACCTCCTTTGTTTCAGCCCTGCCCTTGGAGAGACCCCCTTGACCCTCCCCTGACTTAGATCCTCTGGAGCTTCCAGATCAGGAGGTGGTCATCAGGAGGTGGTCTCCATGGCTACCACTGCTAAACACATAGGTATGCCTTATCCCCTCAGTCTTCCCAAGCCCTGACTGAGGAGGTTACTGAGGCTGTCTTCATGTTACAGGTAGAGGAACAGGAAGCTTACAGACTTGCCAAGGTCTGCATCTGCTCACCTCTGCCCCTCTCTGTTGCCTGACCCCACTCAGTGCTGCTTTTCCCGCGCAGAAGCCTAGGGAGGGCCCTCTAGGGGACCAGCCTCTAATGTTACGTGGTCTGTGTCTTTACACATGCCAGAGTATGACTGGTCACATGGTGTTAAAAGACTCTTTAGTAGCTTTGATTTTAAATGGTGGAAGTAGAATAAAAACATAAAATTTGTAAAACTAGACACATTTTTGAGTTTGTAGTTGGTATTATACTTAAAATCATATTTCAGACTGAGAATGGAAGCTTTTAGAGGTTAGAGACCATGTCTTTTAAATTGAATTTACATAACACTCAATAATGCCTACAAGCTTTAGATTCATTCATTTATTAAACACTTAATGTCTTCTTATTATGTGCCAAATTGAAGTATAGTATTGAAAATCTTGAACAGGCATTCAGATGTTTCTTGTTTTTGGCCCATGGAGTGCTTGCTCTTTTCGATCTTTCCCATGATCTGATCCCTAACACAGGTCCACAATGGGGAAGGACAAAGGAGAAGGCAATGATAGCGTTCTGGAGTGCTTAGGATCACAACTTCATTTATTTACATATTTATACCCCACTTCGTTTCACAAAGGATTTAGTAAGGTCAGGAGTGGCTGAGGCAGTTGGCTGTGGATGGCGGGCATCTTGTTTCTTTCCTGAGTTTCCTCTGGGCTCGCTATCTGGCGGTTGTAATATGGTGGCTTGCTGGCTGCAGCACCCTTTGTTTACTTATATGACAGGCTGTATTTTAGTTCACATGCCCCTGGTGAAAGGTGCTGGCCTGTGAAGCTGGGAGCTGTCTCCAGTGCCCTGTGCACTCCTCTGGGGAAGAGGAAGCCAGAGCCAGTGGTGCAGAGTGAGCCAGCCCTCGCTTCCCTGACTCGGCTTGGTGGTGCCCCCCTCCTGGGGAGTCTTCCAGTGCCTCCTCCTGGCCTCCCCTGCTTCACGCCTTAGGTGTGGAGGCCCAACGGTATGGGCCACTTGCCACACTGTGTGGTTCCCTGGCAGCTTNGCAGAGTGAGCCAGCCCTCGCTTCCCTGACTCGGCTTGGTGGTGCCCCCCTCCTGGGGAGTCTTCCAGTGCCTCCTCCTGGCCTCCCCTGCTTCACGCCTTAGGTGTGGAGGCCCAACGGTATGGGCCACTTGCCACACTGTGTGGTTCCCTGGCAGCTTGGCTGTCCACCACGCTGTCCTCTAAGCAGCTTAAGGAAAAGTATGATGAATTATGTAGCTTGTGACTTCCAGAGTCTAGCAGAGAGGGTGTCCATGTAAATAAGCAAGTGGTAAAATCACACCAATAAGCCTCCAATAAAACATTAACACAGTGTCTCTAACTCCATTCCTGAAAATACCCCAAACTCGCCACAAACTTTGCTCGCCTCTCTTGAATTCAGACCGTCTTCTTTGGGTAGTTGCCCAGAGAAGGCTCAAGGTGTTCCTGGGACTGGGGGACAGTGGGGGAGGCCGCGTGACAGCTTAGCCACCAAGATGGTGTGTTAGAGGTCCAGGTGTTGCTTCTCACAGCATTTTATAAAATGCATAAGGAAGGATATTTGCATGTTTTTCCCTATCACATTGGTGCTTTGAAGTTCTTCTTAATTGGGCTGTCTGCTTTAATTAGTCTGCGTCATATTTTCTTTCTTTTTTTCCCTTTCTTTCTTTTCCTTTTTAAAAACCTTTGGTTAAGTGCCAGAGAAGCAAAGAAGCTTACATAAAAGATTAAAAATTTTTTTTTTTACTTCGCCAAAGATAGAACTGGTACTCAGTTCAGCTTGTCCTGGCACCTTCTTTGATAGAGAATGTTAGAAATTTGGCTTGATTTATTTCTTTTTATGTACATAGGTGAGAATAGTAAAGGTGAAATGGCTCTATTTACATCTTGGTTCACGAAAGGCTGACTAGTAGGATTTGAACATAGCCACTACCCTCTCCCCAACCAAACCAACCAAATCAAACCAAACCAAAAAAGACAACAAAAAAGATTGGACTCTTTTTACATAACCTATTTATGAGCATGGTACAGTTCTAGAATTTAAGATTTACTTATCATTTGAAAAAGAAAACTGAATACCTGTAATTATCGCATTAGATTTTACTTGTTTACTGACTGTCAAACAGCCATTGACACTTGTCACAAGTGCTGCCATTCCTGAGTTGCTGACTGGTGTGATCACATTTTTACTGCAGTGATGACAGAGAGAACCGAGCTAACCTGGTTAGAAAGCGGACCATTCGGGCTCCTCAGAGTCATTTGAGTGTGTTAGAGGATCAGTTATCCTAAGGATTGAGACCTAATAAAGTACACTCAGTGTAGCCTCTGCACCAGAGGACCTTGCCGTGCAATCCCTGGGAATCCCTGGCGAATGCCAGTCGCCGTTGCACAGCTGATGCCGATGCTGGGAGTGGAACTTGTGCTTTCCAAGTTCCGCAGCGGGCTCTGTCCTTCCTCTCTTTCTTCCTCCCCTCCTGTCCTGTCTTCTCCCTTCCTTATTCTTCCCTCTGCCTTTTCTCTTTACGGTGATACTATTTTATATACAACTGCATGCCCTCATTTAGAGACCACTGTCCTTATCAGGACATAGGACATTTCCATCACTTCAGGGAGTCCCCTGTTGCCCCTGTGCAGGCAGCACCCCAGCCCCCAGTCCCAGGCACACACTGACCTGTCACCCTAGGTGAGTTTGCCTGGTTTACAGTTTCATATGAGACACACAGTATCTGGTTTCTTGCTGGTTTCGCATCTGGTTTCTTGCTCACCATGGTATTTTTGTGGTTCATTCACATCGCACCTGTCAATGGCTCTTGCCTTTTAAATGCCAAGGAATTTTCCACTGAATGTTGACGGTGCTGCGCACCGTCGGGTCCTGATGTCCTGTATGGAGAAGTTTGGCAGAGAAATCAGGGCTCCGGAGGGGTACACACATAGGCTGTCTCTAATGACCCCTCCTCCCAACTTTCCTCAGCACTGGAGGAAGGCTGAGGGGAAGAGCCAGAAGACAAATGGAGTTCTGTGTAGGGGAGGGGGCCAGGGGAGGGGGAGTGTCACCTTTTCACACTCAGAGCCTTGAGTCTTGCTAGTCCGTAAGTGTTGGGCTGCTCAGAATGCTTTTCTGGTTACCTTTGGCTTGTGGCAGCCAGTGTGATCTTGGTACTTGTCTTTCTAGAGATGGGGGATGGACATTCCTAGTAGTTTAAGGCCTTGTGACCAGCAAGACTGCTCTAGGTCTTCTGCATGACTTCCGCCATCCCTGCTGGCACTCGGCCAAGGCCAAGTTCAGAGACACAGGAGCTGGGAAGCCCATCTGGTGTGTGGCCGCCAGGCCCCCCTGCCTCTCCCTGCAGCCTCGGCCTGGGAGCTGACTGGCTGCTGTGGTGCTCTGTCCTGGCTCAGCGGTTAGCTCTAACCCCGTTGGGAGGAATGAAGCCCAGAACTGTATTTGCACTGCTCTTGTTAAGAGTCACCTTTTGAGAGGCAGTGGGCACTTAGGCCTCGGGGGAAAGCACCGTGCG